>OZ038513.1:3101550-3129050 GCA_964036315.1 Acanthosepion esculentum | reverse complement strand
TGGTACAAATACCATTCGAATAGGCTGGAGCTACAGAATACCTCATTATGACAATATTAGACCAATGTATTCCAACTTACGCCTGCAGGGCTAAAATCAACAAAGATGGGTCAAATGACGGGCTAGGACAGCGGTCGGAAACCTTTTTGGTAACTACGTGTCAACTTAGAGTTTTAAAATCATTTCGAAACAGCTAAATATCTTCTTTGCGTTGTAGTAGTTATTGCTTCAGACTTCGTGATGTTATTTGCAGCTCCGTGCCATTGAAAACTGCTTGGCGTTCTACGTGTGGCACGCGTGTCGAAGGTTGCTGACCCCTGGTCTAGTGTATTAGCTGTGTACCTGATACGACTCGAAGTCTTTCGTGAGGCCGTGGTTTTCTTTAGTTTGCTGTTTCAATGGAAATTAATTTAAGTAGGACAATTGTTAGCTGCCATTGTCAGTACCTACCTACCTACCTACCTACCAAAACTCCGTGTGCCACCCTCTGAGTGGCTTCCTTGAACTATTCATAGGAAAAGTCACCATCATATATCCAAAACTCCGCCCCACTTCGTGGAAATAATTAAAAAAATACTCTCATCTAATCCAACCAGACGGTAAGCCAAGGACGTGGTTAGTTTGTTGATCAAGTTACTTACGAAGGAAGCACCATCAGTAGTCAATGAGAGCCTGGCCTAGGACTCATCTCTGGAAGAATGTACCAGTATGACGATAGATAACCTGATGGAGATTCTCACTCTCAACGATCCCAAGTAGGCATCTCTGCGGACGACAATACTATTTACTCCTGCCTCAAAAACAAATCTTGTGTCGCCGACAAATCTAACCTGGCCGTTTGTCTCGAAAAGGCCCTCCAATCGGTTGGGGACTGGAATTGGCTGGTTAACTTTAATGCCTCAAAAACAAAACAGCTCTCTATTACTCACCAGAGAGAATCATCTCTGCCTCCCATTAGAATGTCTGACACTCAACTCCACGAGAGCACCTCTTTGCGACTGCTCGGTCTCACATTGTCCGCTGACCTGAGATGGAACGAATACATAGAGTCAATAGCTTCGCCCACCGCTATGAAATTTGCCTCCCTGTGCCGCGCCAGTTATCGAAGTCTATTTACATTATTCGGACTAGTGTCCTCATCTTTGTCGCCATATTTATTACAACGTTTCGGGCCGTTGTACGCTCCGGCCTTCTTCAGGTGGTTGGATTGTCGAACTCTACCCTTTATTTCGCTCGCTGGTGTAGACTGAGTAAAATGATGATTGTGAGTTCAATCCCTGCCTTGGGCAGTGTGTCCTTGTGCTCAGTGGAAACTGGCAAGCAATAACTGAACATTGCGAACTAAAATAAGAACTTGATGATACCCCTAGACATGAGCAGTGGAATGAGAACAGTCTACTCCCCGTAGATTAGAGTTCAGTTCAGAATTCCCTGTCGGCTGCCCAGAGCGATATACACCTGAGAAATGTTAGAGGGCACAAAGGCGGAAATGTGATAACAACAACAAAGATGAGGACAATATTCGGAATATAAATAGGCTAAGTAATGATAACTCCTCATCCCAGAAATTCATACCAAGAATTTATTTTAACACATTCACCCCCAAACCTCATTTGCCTTGTTGTCCCAACACTATATCTTAAACCCTGTTATAGTGGAATGAGGAAAACGATGAGGGCAAAGCTGATAACAAAACAAAAGTAAATCCATTTTGTGCTGAATGTGAATGTAATCCTTCCCTTAGCCTTGAGTGTTTCAATAAGAGACTTATAAAATAAGAATCAATTCAACTTTTCCTAGTCATTTAGCAATATACACTTTTATAGTTTTTCTTTTATATCTTTTCAAGAAGTCAGACATTGGGAATATGATAGATTTTTATTTATTTATTTATTAGGAATGTGATTTCTATTAGATTAGAATTCTTGTGTTTATTTTACTGCTTGTAGACATTCCTAAGTAAACAAAGTATACTTTTTTTTTAATTTCATGATGTTTTGCCAATTAAATGTTCTGTTTATTCAATCTTTGATTGCCTGAATGGACCGTACAGTTCTGTGGATGTAAAAAATTTAAAAATTGATCCCAAATGACAACAGTAGAAATTCCCAAAAGAAAACAAAATAAAAGACAAAAAGGTAAAAAAATATTTAAATTTTTGGGAAAAAAAAAGTTTCACATGTACCATGATCTCATAAGTAATCAATCATAGCATCCAACTCCCAATAACCCACATTGGAAAGAAATTGAAAAACGACCCACAGGAGGGTCGTGTGGGCCTTGCAGACATACCACCATGATATTCTGATGGGTCGTGTGGGAACCAACATATTATGTTAAAAGAAAATTATACATCTTGCCATTGCCTAAGATAAATAGTGAACCATTCCATTTGGATTGTGAGGAAGGATAGAAGAAAACTGATTGATAGTTTCTTTTTTATGGTTTATCAACCCTTTGAAGGTTATTTATAGCCAGGAAATATTTTTAAATTGTAAGAATCTTTTGTGGGGTGGGGGAAGATAATAATAATTTAGGGATACAAGTTTTACTAATTAACCCATAGCTGGGAGGAAAAGAGCTAGATTCATACATTTTATATCTTTTCAAGAAATCAGACATTACGAATATGATGTTTTTTTTTAATTTATTTATTAGGAATGTAATTTCTATTAGGTTAGAATTCTTGTGTTTATTTTACTGGTTGTAGACATTATTTTGGCTTCCGAAGTAAATAAAGTATACTTTTTTTTTAATTTCATGATGTTTTTTCCAATTAAATGTTCTGTTTATTCAATCTTTGATTACCTGAATGTATCGTAAAGCTCTGTGGATGTAAAAATTAAAAAAATGACCCCAAAAGACAACAGTGGAAATTCCAAAAGGAAAACGTAATTAAAGACAAAAATATAAAAGATGTTTTATTTTTATTTTATTTATTTATTTTTTTTTATTTTTGAAGAAAATGTGGATCTGGTGTACCATGAACTCATAAGTAATCAGTCATAGCACCCATTTCCCAATAACCCTCATAGAAAAGAAATTGGAAAACGACCCACCAAAGGGTTGTCTGAGCCTTGCAGACATACTACCATATTCTTGTGGGTTGTGTGGGGGCCAACGTGTTAAATGAAAAGAAACTTAGATTATACATCCTACCATTACCTCAGATAAATAATGAACCATTCCATTTTGATTGCGACGATCGATTGAAGAAAATTGATTATTTGATTTGTTTTCTATGATTTATTAACCTTCGGCAGGTTATTTAAAGCCAGAATATATTTTTAGATTGTAATTTTTTTTGTTGGGGTGGGGGAAGATAATAATAATTTAGGGATAAAAGTTTTACTAATTAACCCATAGCTGAGAGAAAAAAATCTGGATTAATACTTTTCCTAAGGGTAAGTGAATATAATGAACCCAACTGGAATTGGAACTCAGCTCGCCAATTTAAAATTCTGACCCATTATTCATTATACCACCTGCACATCCAAGCTTACAGCATCTGGTATTCCCAAGTGGTCACCCATCTAGGTACTGACCAGACTCAATGGAAGACAAAAGACATATACAGAGATGCTGTCTATTTTTAGTGGAAAAAAGAAAGAGGGTGGCTGCTGGTAGAACCGATTTTTGGCAGCAGGACTTTGCACTATGGCAGTCTTCGCTGTCAGACAATATCTGCGACTACATCAACCCTTATATCTGGCCACCTAACTCCCCAGACTGCAAACCCCTTGATTATTATGTGTGGGGTGCAGTTGAGTGAGAGACCAACAAAACTCCTTGTAACACCAAAGATGAACTGAAGGCAAGGATCATGACAGCATTCACCAGTTTAAACAAGGAGACCGTCCAGAAGAGTTGCAGGAGATTCCGAAGTCATCCGGAGACCATGGTTGTTGCAAGTGGCAATTTTATTGAATAAATTTACTCTTTAGTATTTCAAGATATTTTTGTGTCATTTTGGTAAATATATCTAATAAAATGAGGCGTCAGTGTTATTTTAATTTTTTCTTTTTTTTTTTGTAATTTAGACGACAACTTATCCATCGCACTCTGTGTATATATATATATATATATATATATATATATATATATATATATACAGGGTGTCCATAAAGTTCGTATGCACATTTGCGATAGAAATAATCAGTAAAAAATGTTATAAAGTTTAATGTACCTAGCTTTAAGTATAGCTAAAATAACTAATGTGATTTCAGGCATTACTGTAAATCAGTTGGCAAATGTTTTCCGGGAACTGCAAAATCGTATTACCCTTTGTATTGCTAATGATGGAGGACGTGGAAACTTAAATAAAATTTCAATAAATAAATTATAGACTTACTTCTTTCTAATTCTTTTTACAAATTATTTCTATCGCAAATACAAATAAAGTTATAATTCTTTTAAAGGGCACACGAACTTTATGGACACCCTGTATGTATAATGTATATATATTACCAGCAAAACATTTTTTTGAAAAAAAATAGCAGAAATAGATTTTTGAAGGAAGAAATATCACCAGAAATAGATTTTTTTGAAAAAGTTATCACCAACAATGAAAATGTTGTCGGCATTAAATAACCCATTGAGGTTGATATGTCGTAAAACAAAATAAACCAAACCAATCTAAACCAAAGAATACATATTCTATTCATACGAATCTATTCTAAAATCTTGTCGGCATTAAATAACCCATTGAGGTTGATATGCCGTAAAACAAAATAAACCAAACCAATCTAAACCAAAGAATACATATTCTATTCATACGAATCTATCCTAAAAATGTTGTCGGCATTAAATAACCCATTGAGGTTGATATGCCGTAAAACAAAATAAACCAAACCAATCTAAACCAAAGAATACATATTCTATTCATACGAATCTATCCTAAAAATGTTGTCGGCATTAAATAACCCATTGAGATTGATATGCCTTAAAACAAAATAAACCAAACCAATCTAAACCAAAGAATACATATTCTATTCATACGAATCTATCCTAAAAATGTTGTCGGCATTAAATAACCCATTGAGATTGATATGCCGTAAAACAAAATAAACCAAACCAATCTAAACCAAAGAATACATATTCTATTCATACGAATCTATTCTAAAATCTTGTCGGCATTAAATAACCCATTGAGGTTGATATGCCGTAAAACAAAATAAACCAAACCAATCTAAACCAAAGAATACATATTCTATTCATACGAATCTATCCTAAAAATGTTGTTGGCATTAAATAACCCATTGAGGTTGATATGCCGTAAAACAAAATAAACCAAACCAATCTAAACCAAAGAATACATATTCTATTCATACGAATCTATCCTAAAAATGTTGTCGGCATTAAATAACCCATTGAGGTTGATATGCCGTAAAACAAAATAAACCAAACCAATCTAAACCAAACAATACATATTCTATTCATACGAATCTATCCTAAAAATGATGTCGGCATTAAATAACCCATTGAGGTTGATATGCCGTAAAACAAAATAAACCAAACCAATCTAAACCAAAGAATACATATTCTATTCATACGAATCTATCCTAAAAATGTTGTCGGCATTAAATAACCCATTGAGATTGATATGCCGTAAAACAAAATAAACCAAACCAATCTAAACCAAAGAATACATATTCTATTCATACGAATCTATTCTAAAATCTTGTCGGCATTAAATAACCCATTGAGGTTGATATACTGTAATACAAAATAAACCTAACCAATCTAAACCAAAGAATACATATTCTATTCATACGAATCTATCCTAAAAATGTTGTCGGCATTAAATAACCCATTGAGGTTGATATGCCGTAAAACAAAATAAACCAAACCAATCTAAACCAAACAATACATATTCTATTCATACGAATCTATCCTAAAAATGATGTCGGCATTAAATAACCCATTGAGGTTGATATGCCGTAAAACAAAATAAACCAAACCAATCTAAACCAAACAATACATATTCTATTCATACGAATCTATCCTAAAAATGTTGTCGGCATTAAATAACCCATTGATGTTGATATGCCGTAAAACAAAATAAACCAAACCAATCTAAACCAAAGAATACATATTCTATTCATACGAATCTATCCTAAAAATGATGTCGGCATTAAATAACACATTGAGGTTGATATGCCGTAAAACAAAATAAACCAAACCAAACCAAATCATTGTTTTTGAATTACCCTGTGTAAAGAAATTGTTATGAAATGAGAAAGTAATTTTCATACATACGTTGCAGACCGCTTCAAAGACTTACTTCTACCCATAGCCAAAACGTTTGTACGAAATAAGAAGATAGAAAATAAAGCAATTAATAACGCACACTTAATTAATTTTCGCAGGTAATTAAGCCCAGTTCAATGGCCATGAAAATTCTTTCCAGTTTTAATTTTAAATCATGACTTTGAATTATTTAACATGACATTTTTTTCGAGGCGAGAACCTTAGAGAAAGGAAGACAGTGGGGCCTCCACACACTAAATCTACTTGTCAAAGTATATTTCAAAGGAGTACTTTATAATATATCTATATATATATATCTATATATATGTGTGTGTGTGTGTGTGTGAAATTTCAGCTATAACTAAAATATATCTGTAAAAGGACAATGTGAATAAATTCGTATATACACACACACACACACACACACACACACACACACACACACACAATATATATATATATATATATATATATATATATATATATATATATATATGTATATATATATCATGAAGAGGTTATAATGGTTCCAACGAGAAAAAAGAGTGTATATAAAAAAGAAGAGAGGTACCACAAACTTTTTTGGTTGTAATGTGGATTTAAAAAAAAAAAATATTATTCTTTATTTTTCATAATTTTACAACACGTGTTTCTTGTCTCGCGACCGTCTTCAGGTAAAGGGTGGCGATTTCCACATATTATTAAAAATAATTAATTTTTTCTTTATGTTTTTCAATGTTAAATATTCTCGATACGAGACATTCTCTGTTTTTGTGTTAGTAATCCCAATGTCTTTCTTGAAATGGCAGTGAAGAGTTCTGCGTGAAGGGTCATAAAACAATTAAGGTTGGTTTGACAAGTGATGAATTAGTTGTCGGTATCTTATCTTTTAATGTTTTAGTGACCCCTGTGTGTTCTTAGATCTATTTTTATTTTTGTGTGTTTCTGTCAGCATGCGTGTATATATGTGTGTATATTCCTCCTCAATATATACACTGTCTGAATGACCGAGAAATTTTACAGAAAATATGTGTCCTCCGACAAATATATATTCGACCTTGCTGACCAGACGCTTCCTCAATAGCTAAATGGTATAGCACGTCAGGCTAGATGACGGTTCCGTGTAGAACGAGCAATCTACTAACGTACTCAAGTAATTTGGAGGGTGTGAGTAATATTTTTTCTCTTTTATACTCGCTGGAATTGTTATATTTCATTCAGCAACTATTTTACTAATAAATCGTGTTAGTCGTGTTCCGTAATTAAGTTTTTCTCCGCTTGTTAATATTTGATTCTGGTGAATATCACTTTCTGTATCGTCCCAAATCACGACAATCATTCTGATTTCTCCAAACATAAACCTGTCTCGAATTCGAATGTTGACAGAATTTACTTTCATCTGACCAAATTACAGATTGCCAAAATTCATAATCTTTGCTCTCGCCCAGTTCATACGCTGGTTCCTATTTAATCTCTGAAATTAAGGGCTTCTTTCCTGCAACTCTTCTTTGATAGCCTAGCTCTTTCAGAGTCTTTCTCACCGCATATGGCGACATTCCCCTTCTGTTGGCGACATCTTTGACGCTCTGACGACGGTTTCTGATGATTTCCCTATTCAGCGCCCTTTTCGTTCGCTCAGACACGATACTTGGTCTTCCTGGACGTTGTTCCACACGACAAAGCCTTCTTCATTAAATTTCTTATTCACCGTTTGATGATTAACCTGGAAAAACCTAGCAATTTTTCTATTTGACTTGCCACACTGATGCCATCCTATTATTTGCTCTCGTCGAAATTTACCAATTTCCTTATTTCCGCAAACTTTCATTGCAAGATATAAGTCAACTATCATTCATAGATTAGAGTAGCTTGATACTAACACGGTATTGTCTGAAAAAAAAAGAAGAGACGTTAGTACACAAGCCAAAATTGCTGTAATCAAGGGAGGCTAAAAACTTATTATAGCCCCCTGGACTCTTGCAAAGATAAGATTGTCTTTGGCTCGTTCCCCCAGCTTCATTTGCAGGCAAATATTCCTGAAAATGATGTTAGCTCATGATTCCCTATAAGTTAGATACCAATTAATCATTTAAACATGAATCAACGATGCCTGTATTGTTGGAAAATATTTAATTAATCAGTTATGAAATACTTCTTTCTATTATGTGCCGTGTTCCTTCAGAGCTTAAGCGAACATGGCCCTCCACATCTTCCCGCCCTTTGTAGCTCTTAATAACTTTTCTTTTTGTTATTTCTCCCAAATCCTGTCCCACCACCCATTTCCAAAAGTTAATCAAGTATGTTACACGCTGCTTTCCTCTGTCCCTCTTTCCTTCAATCTCTCCTGT
Source organism: Acanthosepion esculentum (assembly GCA_964036315.1). NCBI lineage: Eukaryota > Metazoa > Mollusca > Cephalopoda > Sepiida > Sepiidae > Acanthosepion > Acanthosepion esculentum. The sequence continues at coordinate 3,120,453 of OZ038513.1, read as the reverse complement.
GAGTATCCTATTTTCCAAACCCTCTTTCCTCATTACGTGCCCCAGAAATTCTAACTGCCTCTTCCTGATGTAAATTTCCTTTTTATTTCCATTCTCTCCAAAACACCGTCGTTGCTCACATGTCCGGCCCATGGTATCCTCAGCATATTTCTGTAGAACCATATTTCTTTTGCTTCAAGTCTGTTCTTCATCTTTGGGGAGATTGCCCAGAATTCGCTGATATATATCGGGACAGATATTATGTAAATGTTCAATACTATTTTCTTTATTTCTAACGAATTTTTCCTGTCTCTTAATACTTTGCTTAGCTTTTGAAATGCATCTTTATCCATCCCAATGTGTCTTTGGATCTTAATGTCAAGTTCTGTTAAAACACTTCCAATATATTTACATTTCTGTGCCTGCTTTATTTTAGTATATTGCGTTGTATTTTATTTAGTATATTGTATGTAAATTGCATTTTGGGCTCACCATTTTGTTGTGTATTGTTATCCTTTATACTTTCTTCTCGCTTTCCTTCGCTAATATCTGTAGGAATCTTGGTCGTTTCCTTTCCGTGTCTGCTACCAGCACTGTGTCATCTGCATATCTTATTTTACTTAGTCTGTGACTGTCAATAATGAATCTTGGTAGAACTCCTAATTCTCTCAGAATCTCCTTGTGTATCGGTTGAATATGTCCGGTGAGAAGACACATCCTTGTCTTACACCCTTTTCTATTTTTGTATATCGGCTGAAGTCATTTTCTGTCCGCATACAGGTGGTTGACTGCCAGTATAGGCTCTTGGTTATTCTAATGTCTTTCCCGGGTATATCAAGGTTCCTGGGTAGTTCTTTGTCGAACGCCTATAAAACACAGGTACACATCCTTCTGCATTTGAACTGCTATTTCTGATAACATTCTAAGTTTAAATATCGCATTCGTTCTTCCGGTGTTTTTCATGAACCCGCACTATCACTAATCTATAATGTATTTGATCACACTTCGTATACACACACACATATACAATCAACAACGAAATTATTCCTACACCCACCAATTTATCCATTTATCAGAATCTAATGCCTGTACCATGCTAATTTGTTTTATATGTGAATAAGCACAAATAAGAAATATAAAACTCAATTTTCAGAACAATAGGTCAAATACAACAAATTTGACAAGCGAATTATGCAAAATAAGAAAAGACAAAATTATTCGTAGAGTATGAAAAATAGAAAAAAATTGAACAATTTTCCCAATATTAATAGTCAACAACATGGCCTCTCATCTTTATAACTTGTTGCAATCGTTTTCTACAGGTTTTTAATGAGATTTGAACAAGTCTTTTCTCAGATTTTCTTCCATTCTTCAATGGTTACACGTCCTAATTCCTGAATTCTTTTGGTGACCGACAATTTATTCGAACTTTCAATTCTTGCCATAGATTTTCAATAGGATTCAAGTCAAGACTCATTGATGGCCATAGCAGAACTGTAATCTTCTTTTTCTGAAGCCACGCCGTCACTGATTTAGACGTATGTTTGGGATCATTTTTCCTGCTGGAAAGTAAATCGTCCACCGAGATAAAGATTTTGCGCTGATAGTTGTAGATTTTCATCCAGAATTTTGATATAATCTGCAGATTTCATTATTCAAATTCAAATTAATTATTGAAATTAATTGTCCACTCCCCCTTGAGTTGAAACAACCCCAAAACATCATCAAGCCGCCTCCATGTTTTAATGTTGCCACTTCGTTCTTTTGAAGGAAAGTCTCACCTTTCTTGCGCCACATCTTCGGCTCATCATTATGGCCAAAAAGCTCAATTTTTGTTTCATCACACCATCGTACTTGTTCCCCAAAGCTATTTTTTTGTGCAAGAACATTTTGGCAAAATTAAACCAAGCAACAACGTGACATGGTTTGTGAAGAGGGGTTCATTGTGGTCGGTTTCCATGCAACCCATTTCTATTTAAATAACGTTATATTGTGCGAGTACTTACGCTAATACCCATCGTATTTAAACTTTTGGCGATGTCTTTCAAAACATCTCTTGAGTTTATATTAACCTCGCAATACAGTTTTCGTGCAGTTCTTGGTGACAATTTGTATTTTCTTCCACGCCCAGGCAAGTTGTTTGTCGTGCCAAACCGTTTAAACTTCTTTATAACGGACTGTATCGCAGATATAGGGATAGCTAACCGGTTTCAAATAATGTTGTAACTATTTCAAACTTGTGGAAGTTAATAATTCGCTGTCTCAAGTCAACACTAAGCTTCTTTGTCCTCCCCATTGTGTTGTTAATAACAATGGTGACACTATGCAGCACATGATGTTCTTTATTATTATTATTATTACTGTTATTATTATTATTACTGTTATTATTACTGTTATTATTATTACGGTTATTATTATTACTGTTATCATTATTATTATTATTATTATTATTCCATCAATGTCTGATGATCAGAAACAGCATCATGACGTTTTCCACTGTGCATTTTTGATGAAAAAAAAAACAAAAAACCTAAGATCAGATACATATTATTATATTATCGTTATTACATTTCGATTTCTGCTATCGTCACACTACCTACCAAGTCTGCGGATAGACCAAAGGCAGCTAGTGGTGTGTTGATATGACTACATTTCATAATTAGTTTTTCTAACTCCAATAACATCATTAGCGTTACATGGACAAAGTCCTTCTTAGTGTGTGGACTGTACTTAACAAGCTATTTTTTTTTGTATTTCTTTTTAGGTGGGATTTCCAGGAATTTTTCAGTATGTTGTTGTGTTCTTTTTGATATAATGGAATATGCATACACCTATGTTCCCCTTCACTGGAATATGATTGGCTGATGTCAGTCATAAATGCAGACTGTCGGAGAGACCAAGGGAGAAGAGGATGATAACGCCCGTTGGACTACGCCATTGGCTATCCTCTTGGTCGACACCAATTGCCTAAGCATATTACCTGCGACTACGACGAGTACCAGTCGATTTCTGCTACCGTGTACTCCTCGGTTACAGTAGCCAAAAACCATTTAGCTACTTCGATCAAATATATCTCTTTCCGGGACCTATCACTTTCTTATCATTCCAAGCGCACCTCCTATGACTGGTACAATTCTTTTTTTTTCTATTTCCACATTTTTCTACTTCAATAGTTTTTCAAATTACTTGGCTTCTATGTCACTGTCCGATGGGTAAGTCCTATCAATTAATAGACAAGTTTTTTTCTTTTCGGCTTTTGACAATAATGTCGGCCTATTTGGTTCAATTTTCCTGTCTGTAAAGATGGTGTAATCCCATAGAATTGTGATGTCTTTTATTTCTGTAACCAGTGCTGGGTGATGTTCATACCAGTGTTTGTTAACATCTTTTCCAAAGTGTTTACACTTTGTCCAGTGTAAGTATTGCCCCACTCTATCGTGCCAGCGTTGTTTCATCTGTTCAAAAGCTTTATCCTTGGCTTTCTTTTTCATTTACTCGTGTATTTCCCCACCTAATCGTGACGAGTTTTAGATTATTTGCCGCAAGTACAAAACATCCTGAGATTAGATGCGCTATGGTTTCCTGATATTTGTCACGGAACCTGCATTTTGGGTCCACACTTTATGTATGATAAAGAATAAAGCCTCCCTTTTCAGCCTTTTATCCAAATGCTCGTAACCATCGATGAGTGTTAACTTTATCAACCTCAGCTTTATTAGCCTCGTTCTGGATATTGGCAATGCAGAGATTTGTTTTGCCAGCGTTGTTGCATCTTTTCAAGAGCTTTATCCTTGTCTTTCTTTTTCACACTTATTGCTGCAACAGTTGGTTCTTGGGTTCTGTTTTTGGTTTTCTACAGAATTTACTAGTGTAAATATTGCCCCACCTAATCGTGACGATTTTTAGATTATTTGCCGCAAGTACAGAACATCCTGAGATTAGATGGTCTATGGTTTCCTGATATTTGTCACAGATCCTGCATTTTGGATTCACACAATTATGTATGGTATTTGCCTGATTGTTCCTCGTTTAAAGACAGCGTTCTTCCGCTGCAAGAATAAAGCCTTCTGTTTCAGCCTTTTATCCAGATGCTCGTAACCATCGATGAGTGGTAACTTTATCAACATCGTCTTTATTAGCACTGGTTGGATAGTGGCCATGCAGAGGTTTGTTTTATCTGTGTTGTTTCATCTGTTCATCTGGCTTTTTCTACTAAGTCTACAAAATCTACTAAGTCTACTAAATCTAATTAGTCTAGTAAATCTACTAAGTCTAGTAAATCTACTAAATCTACTAAGTCTAGTGAATCTACTAAATCTAATAAGGCTACTAAGTCTAGAAAATCTACGAAGTCTACTAAATCTACTTAATTTACTAAGTCTACTAATTCTAATAAATCTACTAAGTCTACTAAATCTATTAAGTCTACTAAATCTACTAAATGTAAATCACGTTTGTATTTACAACCTTCTTTGATGATTGAATATTTTTCTTTCTGTTTTCCTGTTGTATGACTAGCTTTATTATTATCATTATTATTATTATTATTATCATTATTATTATCATTATTATTATTATTATTATTATTTTTATTATTAAGTAAAGAGAGGAAAGGAGAAGGACTGTACTCTCATCGTAGTAGTGGTGATGGTGTTGGACCTGCCATTATTATTATTATTATTATTTTTATTATTAAGTAAAGAGAGGAAAGGAGAAAGACTGTACTCTCATCGTAGTAGTGGTGATGGTGTTGGACCTGCCATTATTATTATTATTATTATTTTTATTATTAAGTAAAGAGAGGAAAGGAGAAAGACTGTACTCTCATCGTAGTAGTGGTGATGGTGTTGGACCTGCCATTATTATTATTATTATTATTTTTATTATTAAGTAAAGAGAGGAAAGGAGAAAGACTGTACTCTCATCGTAGTAGTGGTGATGGTGTTGGACCTGCCATTATTATTATTATTATTATTTTTATTATTAAGTAAAGAGAGGAAAAGAGAAAGACTTTACTCTCATCGCAGAGGTGGTGATGGTGATAGACCTGCCATTATTATTATTATTATTATTATTATTATTATTATTATTATTGTTATTATTAATCATTATTATTATTATTATTATTATTATTGTTGTTGCTGATATTATTATTATTATTATTAATTTAAGTCATTTTCGAAATTCTTTCCTCAGTCTCCTGTACATATATTGTGTAAGGAGTATACGTGGACAATTTTCCCCATGCGTCTAATTCAATCTCTCTCTCTCTCTCTCTCTCTCTCTCTCTCTCTCTCTTCCTATATATATATATATATATATATATATATATATATATATATATATATATATATATATATATAAAGAAATAATTTATTCCAGTGACCATCAACGAGTTTTAACTTTATAAATATCGGCTCTGTTAGAACGTACAGGATAATGGCCATGTCGAGGTTTTTCCTGTCAGCGTTGTTTTATCTGTTCAAGAGCTTTATCCTTTTTGCTGCAACAATTGATTCCTGGCTTCTATTTTGGTTTTATTATTATTATTATTATTATTATTATTATTATTATTATTATTATTATTATTATTATTATTATTATCATCATCTTAGGGAGAGATATGGCGTGCGTGTGCTCGTGTTCATAGAAGGATTATCCATTCAACCCAATGAAGGTTAAATAGTCTATCTGGCCTTATAAGTATGAAATGAAATGCTGGTCTCAGGAGTCATTTTAGTGGACATGGAGATGGAGACGATTCGGAAGCCATAATAAGTGATGTGGGAGCGGCTCTCATCTGAGTAAGAGATGGCAATCACTATGGCTGTCGTAGTTTCGTTAGTCAGTATATCTAAAAGCGACTTTCTTGCGCGCCAAATTTATTTTGTGAGTCACTGAAATGGACTCCATTTTTATAATCGATCAGAAGTCATTCTTTCAGAATCTCAGAGACCTCTCTCAGGGAAATGTCAAATAAATTCCACTTCAAGACGGACTTTTCCAATGAGAACAATATCGGCAGCTGATTAAAATCAGTGTAATTGATATAATGAAGATTAGGACGCAATTTGAAACAAGGATAAAAAAAAGCAGTTGAAAATCTATGATTTCATTCTTTCACCTTGAATATGCCAGATCTAATTAACATTAGGCCAATTTGGGAAAAAATGTCTAGATTGTCTTCATCGAAATTATAATTTATTTTGAATTCATTCATTTTTTTAATTTTAAAGCTAATTTACTTCATCATCATCTGCTTTTTAAATAGAAGAAAGTAGTGGTAGGGGTGTTCGACCTGCCATTATTATTATGATTATTATTATTATTGTTGTTTTTGTTGAGTAAAGAGAGGAAAAGTAAAAGACTGTACTCTCATCGTAGTAGTGGTTAGACCTGCCATTATTATTATTATTATTATTATTATTATTATTATTATTATTATTATTAATTAAAGAGAGGAAAGTAGAAAGTCTGTATTCTTATCGTAGTAGTGGTGATGGTGTTAGACCTGCCATTATTATTATTATTATTATTATTATTATTATTATTATTATTAAGTAAAGAGAAGAAAGGAGAAAGACTGTACTCTCATCGTAGTAGTGGTGATGATGTTAGACCTGCCATTATTATTATTATTAAGTAAAGGGAGGAAAGGAGAAAGACTGTATTCTAAGCGTAGTAGTGATGATGATGATAGACCTGCCATTATTATTATTATTATTATTATTATTATTATTATTATTAAGTAGAGAGGAAAAGAGAAAGACTGTACTCTCATCGTAGTAGACGTGATGGCGTAGAAATCTTGATTGCATTAATATGCTATCAAGATTCCACAGCTCTAGGATCACTCTTTCATTGTCATTTTAAGCGTACCTTTGGACCTGGAAAGAAATAATGCAGTTGTTAATAAGAAGAGTTGAAATGAATGTACGCAAGATGTCACAGCTCTAGCATCACTCCTTCATAGTCAGCCTATGAACGTTTCAGCCCACCCTCGTACCTAGAAAGAAACAATGCAGTTTTTAATAAGAAGAGTTGAAATGAATGCAAGATGTATTCAATTGTGAAAGCAAAATAACATATATCATATTTTTGTTACATCAAAGCTCACAAGAAAATTTAATTTCGGCATTAAATGGCCCATAACGATGTTGATATGTCGTTAAACCAACAAAGAAACAATTCAATCAATCAATTATTATGGAATTCGGTACAGAATTAACAGACAACGACTCAAACAAATACAATTTAAATATAAAGGAAGGCGTATTGGGAAAGGAAAATGCCTTAAAAAATCTAAGCAAAGTATTAAGAAAGAGAAACATTTCAGTAGAAACAAAGAAAAGAGTGATGACATTCTATGTAATATCAATCGTCGTGTATGGCAGTGAATGCTGGACAATGTGCACACAGATAAAGAAGAGACTTGAAGCAAACGAATCAAAGAAAAGAGTACTGAACTGTTATATAATATCACTCCTCTTATATGGCAGTGAATGCTGGACAATCTCCTCACAGATGAAGAAGAGACTTGAAGCAAGAGAAACAAAGGAAAGAGTACTGAACTGTTATGTAATATCAGTCCTCCTATATGGCAGTGAATGCTGGACAATCTCCTAACAGATAAAGAAGAGACTTGAAACAAAAGAAGCAAAGAAAAGTGTACTGAACTGTTATGTAATATCAGTCCTCCTATATGACAGTGAATGCTGGACAATCTCCTCACAGATAAAGAAGAGACTTGAAGCAAACGAAGCAAAGAAAAGAGTACTGAACTGTTATGTAATATCAGTCCTCTTATATGGCAGTGAATGCTGGACAATTCTTCTCACAGATGACGAAGAGACTTGAAGCAAGAGAAACAAAGGAAAGAGTACTGAACTGTTATGTAATATCAGTGCTCCTATATGGCAGTGAAGGCTGGACAATCTCCTCACAGATGAAGAAGAGACTTGAAGCAAGAGAAACAAAGAAAAGTGTACTGAACTGTTATGTAATATCAGTCCTCCTATATGGCAGTGAATGCTGGACAATCTCCTCACAGATAATGAAGACACTTGAAACAAAAGAAGCAAGAAAAATAGTGCTGAACTGTTATGTAATATCAATCCTCCTATATGACAGTGAATGCTGGACAATCTCCTCACAGATAAAGAAGAGACTTGAAGCAAAAGAAGCAAAGAAAAGAGTAGTGAACTGCTATGCTGGACAATCTCCTCACAGATAAAGAAGAGACTTGAAGCAAAAGAAGCAAAGATAAGAGTACTGAACTGTTATGTAAGAAGAGACTTGAAGTAAGAGAAAAACAAAACAAACTATGAAGAAACAGGAAGATTTCGTTAGAAACAAAAAAAAGAGTGATGAACTCCTATGATAGTGAATGCTGGGCAATCTCCCCACAGAGGAAATATAGACTTGAAGCAACAGAAATGTGGTTTTGAAGGCGGACGTCGAAGGTTTAGTGAAAATAGGAACAAAATGAGCACTCACTTAACATCAGGAAGAGAAAGTTGGAATTTCTTGGGTATATATTGAGGAAAGAGGCATTGGAAATTTTGATACCCACAGGATACATTGTAGTCAAGAGGAACAGTGGAGAACAACGCATATGTTACCGAGAGAGCTTGCCTAAATGGATGGCGGAACAAGGATTAGGGGGGATAGCAAAAAATAATATTACAAAGTATAGGAAATTGTGGAGAGACATGATCAGTATAGAAGAAGACGAAAAGATAAAATGATCTGCTGACACGGCAATTTTAGGCTTTGATTTTCTTTATTTAAATTTTGGTTTATGACAGCCAAATCCGATTTTCCGGTGAAAGTTTTATTACAGATTTGAGACACATGGCGACGCCATTTTAAGTTCGTTTGAAAAATTCCCTATGGACTACCCCGCCACCACTCCGATCTATGTATCCATTTAGTATTTTCGCACATCTGTCGTCACCGTTCCGGTGTAGATCACGTGACACCAAAGCTTCCTAGTATTCCGGAAGTTATTGTTGTTGCCTGTAAAATTCTGATTGGTTCGAATTCTTATTTTAATTATTTTCATTTTATGAGAATTTGCTTTCTCTTCCCCACTTGTCGAAGACTACAAGGAACCTACAAGAGGCTATACCGAAGTGCATAGTGTCGTTTGTGGAGATAGACAAACCCGACCACGTGTTTACGGAGACTACGGACAATTTCTGCCCGAGCCTACCGGCTCGGAACGCCCCACTTGAAAAACTGACTTTATGCCACATCTTGCTTTGTGGGGGAGGTTGGTAAATGGAGAGAATTTATGGCTGGTCGTAAGTTAAAGAATATAGTTAATAACTTTAGTCGTTAAGTGAGTTGCCGCTCGACCAAAATAACGAAGTTTTCTCATATATTCCTTGATGCTTAATACAAGGTTGTCTTAATATTCGCAATTACTTTCATCATCCCAACGCAAGCAAGGCGATAAAGACACTGAGACGCAAATGTTTACTGAGGATGGAGGACAATAGAGTGAAAGGACCTGTGAAAACGTTATTGACGAGAAAAAAAACAATTAAAAAAGAACAGAATACGATATGACAGAAGATGACGATTGAAGTTGCATTTAAATTTTTGAAGATCGTATCTGTCTATATTTTTCAGACTGTTCACCTCATCTTTATTGCCTTATTCACGAAGTTTCGGCCGCGGCACGCCCCGTCCTTCTTCAGGATTTGTTTCTATTTCTGAGATGAGTTATTGTAACTATTCACGCTATTTAAATCATTCGAACTCTTCTCGTCTTTATCGCGCTATTCACGACGTCTGGGCCGCTGTACGCTCCGGTCTTCTTCAGGATCTGTCTATATTTCTGAGATGAGGTATTGTAACTATTTACACGATTTACATCGTTCATGCTGCTGTCCTCATCTTTATTCTCATTTTCACGATGTTTCGACCGCTGTACGCCCCGTCCTTTTTCAGGATTTGTTTCTATTTCTGAGATGAGTTATTGTAATGATTTACACTATTTACATCATTCGGACAGTCCTCCTCATTTTTATTGCCATATTCACGACGTTTCGGCCGTTATAGACTCCGGCCTTCTTCAGGATCTATCTATATTTCTGAGATGACGTATTGTAATTATTTACACTATTTACATCGCTCGGACTGTTCTTCTCATCCTTATTGATATATTCACGACGTTTCGGCCGCTGTACTCTCCGGCCTCCTTCGGGATATGTCTCTATTTCTGAGAAGACGTATTGTAATTATTTACCCTATTTACATCGTTCTGGCTGTTGTTCTCATCTTTATTTTCATATTCATGATGTTTCGGTCGTTGTACACTACAACCTTCTTCAGGATCTCTCAATATTTCTGGGATCAGGTTTTGTAGTTATTTATAATATTTACATCGTTCGGTCTGCTATCTTCATCTTTATTGCCATATTCATGACATTTCGGCTGTTGCAGGCTCCGGCCTTCTTCAAAATCTGAGATGACTTATTTTAATTATTTATACAATTTAGATCGTTCGGACTGTCCGCCTCTTTTTTATTGCCATAGTCACGACGTTTCGGTCGTTATAGGCTCCGGCTTACTTCAGGATCTTTCTATATTTCTGAGATAAGGTATTGTAACTATTTCTACCATTTACATCGCTCGGACTGTTCTCCTCATCTTTATTGTTATATTCACGACGCTTCGGTCGTTGAGCGCTCCGGCCTTCTTCAGGTGATATAAGTTGGAATTTCGAACTGAATCTTTATTTAGTGCACGGTGTTAGATTCTTCTAACTTCACGTGCTGTGGTTTTTGGGGGGGTATGGGGATATCTCGGTTTCCGTGAAATTCGTCAAATCTCCAACTCATAATAATCCACCTGCTGAACCCTACTTCTTAAATCCGGCTTAATCTGAAACGAGGATATAATCGTAAATTTCAGACACACTTTAAAAGCCGATAAAGCCACTAAAATGTAAGGGTTTGCTGGTGATGAACGATGATAGTGTGAAGGAAACTTTGAAAAACTTACTGACGAGAAAGGGGAATAAAAAGAACAGGATACCATTTCAAAGAAGATGCCGATTGGAGTTGCTATTAAATTTTTGTAGGTAATTTTCTCTAATAACCAATAAATGGGGGTGGTTCCCATTAAAAATATTATAATTTAAATAAATAAATAGCAAGTTCTGTCTGTCTGTCCGTGTGTCTGAAACCCTTCTAACTCGGGCCACACTTGCCCTACATATAAAAAATCCTACCTTTTTGAATCAAGATGATCTCGGAATTGTAAAACTGCCCTTTATTTCGTGCTTGAACATCCAGCATTGAGATTTGTGTCCGGATGAGGAGGGAAGAGTTAAAAATTCTAATTATAAAATTAATGAGAAAAAATTAGTGATTTAAAAGTTTTTAATTAGCATTGAGTTTAAAATAACACAAAATATTTGAGAATTTAATTTTTTAATTTTAAATTCAGTTTAAATTAAATCCAAAAGTTCGTGAATTGAGGAAATCAATTTTATATCTTCAAAATGAAACGGAATCCGAGTTAAAATGAAGGGTTTCGAGACGTGAAGTTTTGAAGTTTCGCAGAGTTTGTCATTTGAAGAACCCGACTCACTTGAAGTTTCATGGATTTTATGATTTGAAGAATTCAATATTCGAACTGAATTGGAATTTTGACCCAAATCGGCCCAAATAGGTTCTTTGGCCGGAATTGGACTTTTAGCTTGAATCGTCTAAAGTCAGGTTTTTGAAGTTCCATGGAGTGAATTAAGAAATTGAAAAATTATTTCTTATTATTGCTATTTTCTGATCTGGGCCACAGCTGCCTTTAGTTTTGTGCCAGAGACCAAATTATCTCTCTCTAGGAGTCCCCACAAAGTGCAGCTTTTCAGCTAGTTTAAATGACATACAGAGTTATTAAAATCCATATACCAAACTTGCCTCTACGTTTGATAATCTCTCAAATTCTTACACTTCTATATAACATCTAAAACTCTAAATAAATCGATCAAACCATATATATATATATATATATATATATATATATATATATATATATATATATAGGTCTCCAGGAAATTTAATTCCGGTCGAGCATTCTGGAGAGAAAGCGCGAATTTGTAAACAATGACTACTATTTCTAATACTGCAAAGCTCTTCTATTGAATTGAGCTCTCTCGGTCATTAGCGTGTTTATTCGAAGAATAGGTACGTAAATATTCGCCTTCTTCTCTACAGGGCGCTGATAGCTCAGGGGTAAAATCTCTGACTGATGCCAAATCGGCCGGGTTTCGATCCAGGCCTGAGGCAATCGGATGTCAAACAAACTAATAAGCTGTGATACAGAGAAACATTCTGCTTGTGGATGACGATATATATATATATATATATATATATATATATATATATATATATATATATATATATATATATATATATATATATATATATATATATATATTGTCAGATATTTGTTACTATCGCAACTCATCAGTGTGGCGAGACGTCCGGTTGCTTCGGTATATATATATGCATTCATAAATATCCTTTGGCATTCAGATCTTTTATATATATATATATAGAGAGAGAGAGAGAGAGAGTATGGGTAACAGCTCGGAATAAGTGATCGGAGAGTCGAGTTCGAATTCCAGTCGAATCCATTACATTTACTTACGTAATAATACCCTTGGGAAAGGTATGAATCCTCTCCTTCTCCCTATGGGTAAATAGCATGACAGACTGGGTTCTATAGCCTTGGATGGCAACTGATTGGGGACCTTGTGGGATGTAGTGCACCAAGTCTCTGTATTCGGCCCTTCAAAACGTATGGTTGGTTCTGCACAAAGCCTTCATCACTAAAATCAAATCATATTTGCTGGGGTCTGGCTGTCGGTTCCTAGGAACAATGTTGCTCACCTTCATACATCGAATACGACGGGAGAGTTCACCATATATATATATATATATATAGAGAGAGAGAGAGAGATATGTATCGTCATCCACAGGCAGAATGTTTTGCTCTATCGCAGCTCATCAGTGTGGCGAGACGTCCGGTTGCTTATATATATATATATATATATATATATATATAGCGATACAGCGCGTTCTTCCTTAATTGAAATTGAAATCATTTAAAAATGCGGTTTTTGAAGTTCTATGGAGTGAATTGAAGAAATCAAAGTTATTTCTTCAAGATTATCATTGCTGGTTTCTAGTTTTGGCCATCGAAAATGTCCAGACATGCCACTTCACTTCCATTCGTATTCCATTTGTAATTCTTCCCAAAAAGCCTTGCTTTTTGGAACAGGCTCCTGAATGAATGTTTCCTCTATGAAGACAATCTTCACCTATTCAAGTCTAGATTCAATACTCATAATCTGCGCCACCTTCGTTCTGTTACTGGATGAAAAGGGATAAAAAGAAAAAGGTGGGGGTATTAATAAACGGCGTGGTCTTAATAAGCTCGTGAGACAGGAAAATATCTTTTAAAAACACAAATATTGAATAGAGTAGATTGATTCGCGTATCGTCACGTTCATACGCTTCCCAGATATTTTGAGATTTATCTCTTGTTTTCTGCTTATGATTGTGCTTCCACTCCGTTCTGAAGTCTTTTAATTCTCTTTCTTTCCCAACAGGTCCTTCTATCTTAGTGACATTATCGCCTTGCTTGGAGTTACTTGATTAAAACTGGCGGTGGAAATAAACACAACACCGCCATTCTTTTTATTAGACACCAAAAAATGATCTCTCAACACAGCATTTTCGGAAAAGTCTTTGAGACTGAACGAGTTGTTCAAGTCACTGTGATATTTGGCGTTGGGGATTCTTTCCGTTTCTTCCATTCTGTTCTGCGGTCTGTGGAAACGTCTGTAAAGTTCTGTGTTATTGGATTAGCAGTTCCTTCCAGTTCTCCATCACAATATTTTAAAGTATTATCTGTACATTATTTTTATTTACAAATGTCGAATTTGAAAGTGTGCTTACGTCATTGAATTGAAGTTTTAATGACGTAAGAACAATTTTAAACATATTTATAAATAGAAACAAAAGTAGCGATCGCTCTTTAGGAAAGAATGTATCGATTTTATTTATATTATCAACAATGATTGATTAATTGATTTCTTTAACGTCATATCAAATAATTACGAGTATTTTAATGCCGAAATTGTATTTTCTTGTGAGATTTGACGCAATAAAAATATGATATATATATGCATAGACGTACACACACACACACACACACAAACACACACACACACACACACACATATATATATATATATATATATATATATATATATATATATGCACATTTAATTGAAAACAACAAAGAAGGTGCTTTTATTTAGTCTTTTATACAATTTATCATGCGATCTAATAATTTTTTTTCTTTTCGGATGATACATTATATAAAAACTGCCCAAATGTTCTTTTTATCCGAGCGCTTTCGGCTATACATTTAGCCATTTTCAAGCATTAAATATTTTAACTGTTAAATGAGAAATAGTTTGTTGTATGTATGTTTTATAAAATGTTTTCATTTTTCAAAACACTGTCAAGATATTGTGCCCATGTTCAAATTTAATATTATTAAGTGTTATTTTTTTTGTTTTTATTAATAAGGCTTCCATTATTTTTAGACTTTTTTTGCAAGTGGATGATGCGATTATATTAGTGTTGCCAACAAGTATGTTCCGAATAGTGTCCGGTAGCTCTCCATGAAAATTTAAATGAGATCTAATTGAGCTATGGTCAGAAAGGTGATGAGTGAGTCTGCGTGTTAAACATGTTGTAGTGTGGCCTATATAATTATTTACAAATTTTGATTGATCAGGAATACAATTCCTTAATGGATATTTAAATTCGTAAATAATATTTGCCCTATTTAATTTTGTTCTAGGAGATGAATTATTATTTTTAACTATAAGGTTAGAGGTTTTAAATTTGTTTCAATAAATAATTAATCTATTTTTTTTGCTATTGTCAAAATGTACTTGAAAGAAGGATTACTGCCTAAATACACACACACACACACACACATATATATATATATATATGTATATATATTATATATATATATATATATATATATATATATATAAAAAGAAATATAGATTTAAGGTCTGCTATATTTAAAAGGTAAAGTGCTCAATATCAGATATAGAGCGTATGTAAATATAAATATAAAAGTGAAGATTGAATTGACTTTTATATATATATATATATATATATATATATATATATATATATATATATATATATATATATAAACCATTTATTCTACATTCAACATCATCACTTGATAAGACACCAGAAGTGTTGAAACAAAATGGCTATTTTTGTAGTGATTTTATAACATATTTATGTTATAATATTTAAATAAATAATTATATATATATATATATATATATATATATATATATATATATATATATATATATATATATATATATATATATATATATATGCATGTATTTATGTATACAGGGTACGATGGGTAAATTGTCTCCATTTTATGTTTTTAATTTCGTTGTATGCTTTTGATTTTATCGACTGCACTGTATAGTAGGGTAAAATCGTTTTATAGTAGAGACAAATTGTCGTCTAAATAACGCAAAAAATTGAAATACATTAACAGATATATTTAACAAAATAACACAAAAATATCTTTAAATACTAAAGAGGAAATTTATTCAATAAAATCGCCAATCAGCTACGGCCTCCAGACGACATTGGAGTCTCCTGCAACTTTTCTGGACGGTCTCCTCGATTAAGTTGGTGAATGCTGCCATAATCCTTGCCTTCAATTCATCTTTGGCGTTACAGGGAGTCTTGTTGGTCTTCGCTCAACTGCCCCCCCCCCACATAATAATCAAGAGGGTTGAAGTATGGGAAGTTAGGGGGACAGATGTAAGGGGTGATGTAGTCGCAGAAATTTGCTGACATCCATGACTGTTTGTGTAGCATGGTGCAGAGTTCTGTTGCTAAACATACGAAAATATAAATATAAAATGATGACAATTTACGCACCCTGTATTTTGGAAGCTAATAATTTGTTTTTTTTTTACTCACACATTCACATAGACAAGAACAGACTGAGAGAGAGATAGAAAGATAGATAGAGAGAGAGATAGATAGATAGATATATAGATAGATAGATAGAGATAGATAGATAGATAGATAGATAGATAGATAGATAGATAGATAGATAGATAGATAGATAGATATGAACACAGGAGGATACATAGATAGATAGATAGATAGATATGAACACACAAGGATAGATAGATAGATAGATAGATAGATAGATAGATAGATAGATAGATAGATAGGAAGAGACTGATAGATAGATAGATAGATAGATAGATAGATATAAACAGACAAGGATAGATAGATAGATAGATAGATAGATAGATAGATAGATAGATATGAACAGGATGAGATAGATAGATAGATAGATAGATAGATAGATAGATAGATAGATATGAACACACAAGGACAGATAGATAGATAGATAGATAGATAGATAGATAGATAGATAGATAGATATAAACAGACAAGGATACATAGATAGATAGATAGATAGATAGATAGATAGATAGATATGAACACACAAGGATAGATAGATAAATAGATAGATAGATAGATAGATAGATAGATAGATAGATATGAACACACAAGGATAGATAGATAGATAGGAAGAGACTGATAGATAGATAGATAGATAGATAGATAGATAGATAGATAGATAGATAGATATGAACAGGATGAGATAGATAGATAGATAGATAGATAGATAGATAGATAGATAGATAGATAGATAGATAGATATGAACACACAAGGATAGATAGATAGATAGATTGATAGATAGATAGATAGATAGATAGATAGATAGATAGATAGGAAGAGACTGATAGATAGATAGATAGATAGATAGAAACAGACAAGGATAGATAGATAGATAGATAGATAGATAGATAGATAGATAGATAGATAGATAGATGGATAGATATGAACAGGATGAGATAGATAGATAGATAGATAGATAGATAGATAGATAGATAGATATATAGATAGATAGATATGAACACACAAGGATAGATAGATAAATAGATAGATAGATAGATAGATAGATAGATAGATAGATAGATAGATAGATAGATAGATAGATAGATAAATAGATAGATAGATAGATAGATATGAACACACAATGATAGATAGATAGATAGATAGATAGATAGATAGATAGATAGATAGATATGAACACACAAGGACAGATAGATAGATAGATAGATAAATAGATAGATAGATATAAACAGACAAGGATAGATAGATAGATAGATAGATAGATAGATAGATAGATAGATAGATAGATAGATATGAACACACAAGGATAAGCAGATAGATAGATAGATAGATAGATAGATAGATATGAACACACAAGGATAGATAGATAAATAGATAGATAGATAGATAGATAGATAGATAGATAGATAGATAGATAAATAAATAGATAGATAGATAGATAGATAGATAGATAGATAGATAGATATGAACACACAAGGATAGATAGATAGATAGGAAGAGACTGATAGATAGATAGATAGATAGATAGATAGATAGATAGATAGATAGATAGATAGATAGATATAAACAGACAAGGATAGACAGATAGATAGATAGATAGATAGATAGATAGATAGATAGATAGATATGAACAGGATGAGATAGATAGATAGATAGATAGATAGATAGATAGATAGATAGATAGATAGATAGATATGAACACACAAGGACAGATAGATAGATAGATAGATAGATATAAACAGACAAGGATAGATAGATAGATAGATAGATATGAACACACAAGGATAGATAGATAGATAGATAGATAGATAGATAGATAGATAGATAGATAGATATGAACACACAAGGATAGATAGATAAATAGATAGATAGATAGATAGATAGATAGATAAATAGATAGATAGATAGATAGATAGATAGATAGATATGAACACACAAGGACAGATAGATAGATAGATAGATAGGTAGATAGATAGATAGATAGATAGATAGATAGATAGATAGATAGATAGATAGATATAAACAGACAAGGATAGATAGATAGATAGATAGATAGATAGATAGATATGAACACACAAGGATAGATAGATAGATAGATAGATAGATAGATATGAACACACAAGGATAGATAGATAAATAGATAGATAGATAGATAGATAGATAGATAGATAAATAAATAGATAGATAGATAGATAGATAGATAGATAGATAGATAGATAGATAGATATGAACACACAAGGATAGATAGATAGATATGAACAGGATGAGATAGATAGATAGATAGATAGATAGATAGATAGATAGATAGATAGATAGATAGATAGATAGATAGATAGATAGATAGATAGATATGAACAAACTGAAGTCAGCGGACACGTATTTAAAAAAAATTAAGTTTGAAAAAATCACTGGTCAGAAAAGAATTTTTTGTGATTCTGTTAATATTTCAATGTTGATTTTTCTTCATACTCAGCTCATCGACTTTCTCATATCTTGAAACTGTCTAGACAAAAACACAGATAATTGTATTCCAGGTTATTTTGCAGTCAAACTTAATCTGTTCAAATTTAAGTTAAAATAAAAAAAATTCGATGAAATATCCCCCCAAAATTCTATCTGTTACAGAATTGCTTCAAGATCAAACGAATATCTAAAAAATTGATGGAAAATAATGCAGACTACGCCAAGAGAAATAGTTAAAAATCTACGTGATTTTCAAAGGCATCGTAGAAGCGGCCATATTTGGTTTCTGTGAATGCGTGCGCTTATGTGTATGTAATTATGTATGCGTATATGTGTGTACGTATGTATATATGTGTATAGGAATAAACAGAACAAATTTAA
>OZ038513.1:3084050-3086550 GCA_964036315.1 Acanthosepion esculentum | reverse complement strand
TTACTGTGTATTATTTTTATATTTATTAATCTCTCTCGTCCCCCACAACACACACACAGAGACCACCTCCCATATATTGGTTCGACAGGAATTTCTGCTTTATGAAGGTTTAGGTAAAGAAAATGAAAAAACTTTTTTATCGTTCCTACAATTTTCTATTTTCTATATATATATATGAAATATATATATTATATATACATATAATATATATATATATATATATATATATATATATATATATATATATATATATATATATATATGTATATGTGTATATATATATATATATATATATATATATATATATATATATATATATATATATATATATATATATATATATATATATATATATATATATATATACCGGGTGTAATAGTAAAATTGTCCGAATCGTGTAATAGCATGGAGTAATTGTCCATCCCACCAAATGTTTATTATCTAAAAAAACAGTAAACTAATTGTTTTTTCCAGGTTTTCAGATAAAACATTTAGCCATCTTGGGTTCATTTTACGTAAGAATAACCGAAAAACCCTTTGAGTTATTCAGTTAGAAAGAGAACAGGCCCAAATCGTTTTGTCTCAGCTCCAAGATGTCTGAATTCCAGTAAGATATATTTAATCGATTCTGTCGTACAACGGCCCAAACTTTCAAGTAACAATTGAACAACTTTTCTGTTTCCCAATTTGGACAATTTTCTGTGACACCTGGTATATATATATATATATATATATATATATATATATGTATACATAATACCCATACTTATGCGAAATACCTAGCGATTTTATTTTTTACAAAGAACGAAATCAATATACAATATTTTTTTAATCATAAATATATCAATTAAAATAATCGTCTTGAATTATGTCACATATATATAAATATCAATCATTTCAACGCGATCGTATATTTACATTTTGATTTATAAATGCTAAACTCACTTTAAAATAAACAAAATTAAATTAAGATTACCATAAAATCTATTCATTGAAATCTAAATCATGTCCTTAAATCGAAAGTAAAATATATAAAAATTAACTTATTTTAAATATATATTATTTTTATGTCAAATTTTAATAATTTCTTTTTTATATATATATTTATTTGTTAAATATGAAATATATTAAAATCATCGTAAAATATTAAGTAATAAAAATATACATTATTCCAACATCGCATAAGTTTTCAACTCATTTTAAAATAAACGAAATTAACGCCTGATTACCATCAGATCTATTCATTGAAATCGAAAACATATCTTTAAATCAAATGTAAATTATATAAAATCCCATTATTTGAAACATTTTACATATCTTTTTTTAAATTTAACAATATATTTTCTATCAATATATATCTTTAATTAAATCTAATATATCTAAATTACAGTAAAATATTTTAAAAATATAATTTCCATCTCAATTCGTAAACTCTGTTAAATAAACTTAATTAATTAAGAGTATTATGTAAATCATAAGAAAAACATTTATTAAACATTAATTAAATCCAGTGTCAATTAAACTCTATTTAAATATATTTAAATAATAAAATAAATGGTATGAAGTAAGATGAAGTTTATCAAATTAAATTTTGATAAATACCATTTTCAAATCCAATTTTTCAAATCCACTAATTCAAATTTAAATATAATAATATTTTTAATTTAGAAATTACAATTGTGATAAGGAAGTATGGAACGCGTGAAAAAATAACTGAACCCCAAATCCAAGAAAAGAAAAAGGTTTGTTTGTAAAAGGATGATCTCAAAATGTTAATTTCAAATACAATTACAATACGGTAAATATCTAGGAAGTGTTTTAGCATAGGACGAAATTCGAAGGCGTACAGGGATAGCAAAAGATGCCTTCCAAAAGCTAAGCAAAGTAATAATTAACAGAATAAGTTCAT
Source organism: Acanthosepion esculentum (assembly GCA_964036315.1). Lineage (NCBI taxonomy): Eukaryota > Metazoa > Mollusca > Cephalopoda > Sepiida > Sepiidae > Acanthosepion > Acanthosepion esculentum. Next base: position 3,084,641 of record OZ038513.1, on the reverse strand, counting down.
TAAAAACAAAGAAAACAGAATTGAATTGTTACGTAATATCAATTATCTTATATGGCAGTGATTGCTGGACAATCTCCTCACAGTTGAAGAAAAGACTTGAAGCAACAGAAATGAGGTTCTACAGAAGGATGCTGAGAATACCATAGACCAAATATGCGAACAACGAGGAAGTTTTAGCGAAAATGAAAAAAGTGTACTTATACTTAACATCAGAGAAAGTTGGAATTACTAGTGCCCATAACGAGGAAAGAAGATCTGGAAAGTTTGATACGAAGAGGAGGACATACTAAAGGAGAGAGGAAAACAACGCATAACCTATTTAGTAAGCTTCAGTAAATGGATGGCGGAAGAATGTTCAGAAGAAATAAGGAAAAGACAAAATATAAGAGCTACAGGAAGCTGAGGAGAGCCATGATCGTACATGTTCTGAAAGGATGCGGCACATAGAAAAAGATTGGTAATTTAAATTAATTTAAATTCTAGATTATAAAAAGTTAAATTTTTAATTATGTCATCTTCAAATTTAGCAATTTAAACGTAGATTATATAAAATATATTTTCATTTTAAATTGAAATGTGAAAAACAAAATA
>OZ038513.1:3071550-3076550 GCA_964036315.1 Acanthosepion esculentum | reverse complement strand
AAGACCTCTGATAAGGAGGTTTTGAGGGGCGTGGAACTACCTCTCAATTGCTGGTTTTTGCAAGTCCACCCTGACTCGGCGTGGTAGCACCTGTTCGGGGGTCTCAGCTATGGACAAATAGTTAACCTCCAAACTGGGGTCAAAACACTATGAAACTGTGAAAATAGGTTTTAATACCGGCAATATATTTTTGCAAAAATATTATCAGCAATACGTGCTTGAAAAAAAAGGAAAAAAAATATTACAAGAAATACATTTTTGGAAAAGAATATTACGAGCAACAAAAATCTTGTCGGCATTAGATAAACGATTGATGTTGATATGCCGTAAAACATACAAATCGAAACCCTTTTCGCCTCTTTTTGCTCACTCTGAAACGGGATATATTAGGTAACAGACATTCCAGTCCATTTCTCTAAGGAAACTTACCGTATATACTCCTCTATAAGCTGACTTCATGTACAGTGCGAGCCCTGAATTTTTGGTATGTATTTTAATTCCTCTCGAAAAAAATTACCTGTGTATAATGTCACCAATCACCAAAAAGTGCATGATCTTTAACCTCTACCAAAAACTAAAATTGTGTAAATTGCGATCCCCTATTGTTTGCATAAAAAAAACGATCATGAAATCTGACACTATACTGGTGTATATACGATAGTCACCGGGCAACCGACTACCTAAATTTCAAACCAGCCACGTGGTGCAAATCGTTCTATATATAAAAATATTTAAATACACATGTTCTTTAAAATATATGCAACATATATCGTACATATTAGCGTATCATGCAACTTTTGAAAAAATAATTTTGTTTTGAAACGGGAAATATTCATAGGAATTTTTCTCTTAAAAATAAATGTTTTCATTTTTAAATGAACAAATTAAAAATAAATCCCACGCGTCAACATGTGATAATCAGACAGTCATTTCTGATAATATTATACCAAGATTTCAATTTTTTAATTATAAAAAAATCTTTTCTACAAAAAAATAAAACTTTCCTACCAATTCTTAGGCTTATGCTTGTGAATATGGTCTGCTGTAGTTAAAATAGCTGAGGTACCTATTACGAAAAATTACCTTGAATCTTTTAGTAGTGCTGCCTTGTGATAAGCTATAGATCATGTGGCCCACTGCTCATAAAAGGTTGCCTATGCCTGCTCTAAATGACACAAAGGGGAGAGGGTCGGCAGTAGTGAGGTCAGTTATTTTTAGACATTGAATCTAAAGAATTTGATATTGTAGGATGAAGCTTTATGAATTGTTATTCATTTTCGAATAACATTTCTTTAGGATAAAGAATGTAAATTCAAGTGTTGCACATGGCATATTATTAAGTTTTGATGCATGTTGAATAATAGAGATCATAGAATGACAATCTTAGACAATAATTTTATTATTAGTTTTTATTGGTTTATATAATCCAGCTTAAGATTGCTTTTTAAATGAATTGTATGCATTTCCTCAATGACAAAGCAATCATTACCAATTCTTTTAAAATGAATAAAACTTAGTTTCAACTAATTAGAAATAAAGTAAAAGGAAATCCCACGCAGTGACATGTGATAATCACACTATCATTAGTGATAATATTATACCAAGACTTCAATTTTTTAATTATAAAAAATCTTTTCTAAAAAAAAACAAAACTTTCCTACCATTTCTTAGGTATATGCTTGCGCATATGGTCTACTGTAGTTAAAATAGCTGAGGTACCTATTACGAACAATTACCTTGAATCTTTTAGTAGTGCTGCCCGCCTTAATTAATTTTTTTTTAAATTTCCTACCATTTCTTAGGTATATGCTTGTACATATGGTCTACTGTAGTTAAAATAGCTGAGGTACCTATTACGAAAAATTACCTTGACTCTTTTAGTAGTGATATTACGAAAAATTGCCTTGACTCTTTTAGTAGTGCTATTACGAAAAATTGCCTTGACTCTTTTAGTAGTGCTATTACGAAAAATTGCCTTGACTCTTTTAGTAGTGCTATTACGAAAAATTGCCTTGACTCTTTTAGTAGTGCTATTACGAAAAATTGCCTTGACTCTTTTAGTAGTGCTATTACGAAAAATTGCCTTGACTCTTTTAGTAGTGCTATTACGAAAAATTGCCTTGACTCTTTTAGTAGTGCTATTACGAAAAATTGCCTTGACTCTTTTAGTAGTGCTGCCCACCTTTTGATGACCTATGGATCATACAGCCCACTGCCTGGTTTATATTTTCAGTCTAAATAAATTTATACGTCTTCCTATTTTCTCGAGCTGCAAAACTGAGATTCCATTTAAGATTTTCCTATGTCTATGAATGTTATTCTTCCATTTCGTGTTGATGGCAAAACCGTTTCCATAATATTTTACTTTTCTCTTTCCAAAGCTATTAACGTCTGCTGTCTAACACCGATTTTCATTTTTCAAATCATTCTTTCGTTCTGATTTCTTGCAGATAACATACAGGATGATGGAAAAGTGACCCCCTATTTTAATATCCGTATAATTTATTTATTAACTATAATTTTGAGAAGAACTGCATATCGAAGAAAGCGTGTAGCATGAGGTTTTATTTCAAATTTAATATGACCACAAGATTTCACTAACAGAAGCCCAGGAATCGCGTCAACTGATTTCACCAGGAACTCTTATGGTATGGAAGACAGAACTTCATGTATTCGCGCTTCAAGTTCTTCTAAAGTCTTGGTTTTCTATAGTAGATTTGTTCCTTTAACCAACCTCAAAGAAAAAAGGTAAGTTAAGAAAAGTTAATTGTTAAGTTAGGACTCCTGGCTAGCCACTTATACATAAAATATGGAGTTACTTTTCAGTCACCCTGCATATATATATATATATATATATATATATATATATATATATATATATGTATATATATTAACCAATTTATTCCAAACGAGGAGATAATGCCACTAAGACGCAAGGGGCTCCTGGAATCACCCAGTGCATTAATGTTAAAACTATATTAAGTCCCGCGCCAATAATTTCAACTTTTCTTTTTCCCCGAGTCATCAAACATTAAATGTTGGTAATGAGCAGTCAATAGTTAATGTTCGAAAAGTATTTATGAGTAACTGAAAAATATTTATAAGTAACTGAAAAATATTTATAAGTAACTGAATAATATAAGTAACTGAAAAATATTTATACGTAACTGAAAAATGTTTATATGCAACTAAAAAATATTTATAAGTAACTGAAAAATCTTTATATGCAACTGAAAAATCTTTATAAGTCACTGAAAAATCTTTATAAGTAGCTGAAAAATATTTATAAGTAGCTGAAAAATATTTATAAGTAACTGAAAAATATTTATAAGTAACTGAAAAATATTTATATCCAACTGAAAAATATTTATAACTGAAAAATATTTATAAGTCACTGAAAAATATTTATAAGTAGCTGGAAAATATTTATACGTAACTGAAAAATGTTTATATGCAACTGAAGGCATTTACAAGTTTTTTAACTTAGGACTTGCCCTCTTTTAATTATTAGCAACAACATTAATTCACTTTATGTTAAACAACATACCAAACATTTAGGTCACTTAGCGGCCTCCATAGTTGTCCTTTCCTTTTCCATAACGCCGAGAGTGTTTCGAAAATATTAGAATATTTTCTTATTTCAAATTTAAACGGATATCTTTAAGTTTCTAAATTTGGGATTTTTGACAGGGAAGGAAACATCTCCAGTTGGTAAATTCTTATTCGAAACTATGTAAATTCCACTGCCCAGATCAACAGAATATATTGAATGAATTTTTAGGTCTGCTGCGAGGAAATTTGGTTCACTGTATCGACCTAGACAATTTTCTTTCTCACCAGAATCTATCAACACCAATTTATAAATCTACCATTCGTCCATACTTTGAATATTGCTGCCACATCTGATTTGGTTTGGTTTAGTTTGGTTTCTTTTATGGCATATCAACCTAAATGGGTTATTTAATTCGGACAAGATTTTTATTGTTGGTAATATTTTTTTTCCAAAAATGTATTTCTGATAAAAAATTTTCAAAAAAAGGATTGCTTGTATTAAAACCTATTTTTAGACTTTCATAGTGTTATGACCGCTTTTTGTTTAGAGGGGATAACTATTTGCCCATAGCTGGGACCCTGAGAGGTTGTTGCCACCCCGGGTCAAGATTGACCTGGGAACACCAGCAATTAAGAGGTGGTTCCACATTGTTTCTTTCCAGGTGCGAGGGTAGGCTGAAAAGTTCATAGGCTGACTATGAAGGAGTGATTCTAGAGCTGTGAAATCTTGCATGCATTCATTTCAACTCTTCTTATTAATAACTACATTGTTTCTTTCAAGGTACGAGTGTAGGGTGAAAAGTTCATAAGCTGACTTTGAAGGAGTGATTCTAGAGCTGTGAAATCTTGCATGCATTCATTTCAACTCTTCTTATTAATAACTGCATTGTTTCTTTCCAGGTACGAGGGTGGGCTGAAAAGTTCATTGGCTGACTATGAACAAATAGTGCTAGAGCTGTGAAATCTTGCAAGCATTAATTTTTACTCTTTATATTAATAACTTCATTGTTTCTTTCCCGGTACGAGTGTGGGCTGAAAAGTTCATAGGCTGACTATAAAGGAATGATGCTAGAGCTGTGAAATCTTGCATGCATTCATTTCAATTCTTTATCTTAATAACTTCATTGTTTCTTTCCAGTTAAACGAACATCGGACTGTGTAAAGACTTCAAATTAGTAGCGACTTGTCTTGAAAATGGACGCATCAATTATCTGCAGGAAAAGACTTTAGTCTCCAAAGTCATTCATGCAGCCATGGTTACTCCATCAGAGGATGAGGCTCTGGTCTTATCTACAGTGCAACTGTAGACACTTCCAATGATGGTCCAATATCTAGACGTCTTGTAATTGCCACCACCAAGGAAAACATTGATCGTGTTCACCACAGGCTGATGGCTGAGAATATTCTGCACAATGAACTAGGCATGATGTAGGTTTCTACTCGTTGGG
>OZ038513.1:3046550-3066550 GCA_964036315.1 Acanthosepion esculentum | reverse complement strand
AGCCTTGGATGGCAACTGGTCTACCGCAGAAAGAAATGGCAACCTACTGCGGGAAAAATCTGCCTCATCAGTCATATATCAAAAGATACATGATCGCCTACGCGTGTATCACGCATGGCACAGAACTGACTGAATGACCTTTGGGAAAGGTATGAATCCTCCTCTTCTCGTTCCCCAGCTGTGGATAAATAGCGGGTCAGACTGAGTTCTATAGCCTTTGATGGCAACTGGTCTATTGCAGAAAGAAATGGCAATATACTGCAGGAAAATATCTGCCTCGTCAACCATGTATCGAAAGATACATGATCGCCTAAGCGTGTACCACGCATGGCAAATAACTGACTGATCATATAATTTAAGGTTATAAGGATTTTTTTCTTAATAAATTGTTTTATTAACGATATTTGGATTTCGAATAATTATCATTTGTGGATTTCATCTTTTAAGTTTTATTTTATTTTTATAGCAATAAAGAATTTTGCAATTCGAATAATCATCATTTCGTATAATTGTAAACAATTTACAATTCGAATAAATGTTTTTCGAATAATTGTTTACGAACAATGTTCTCATAATTTATCGACTCAATTAAGTTTTTTTGATAAGAATATTGGTTCATTGTTTTGTGCTACACAATCTTTCCCACCCAAATCTGTATTGTAAATCTACAATTCGCCAGTGTAGTGAATATTGTTACCGGATCTTATCTGGTGCCCCGGCTAAGTATCTTGAGATTCTAGACAAGATCCAAAGAAGACGTTGCAATATTATTTACAACATTTCCATGAATTTTCATTCAATTTACATTTCGAACAAATTGTTTTTTTCTGAGAATTATTTTCGAACAAGGACACATGGCACAGTGGATAAAGGCGTTGGTTAGTGAGAGGACCCAAAGAGTGTGAGATCAATACCCGGTTAAGGCAGTGGATAACTTTGAGAGGGGAATTAACAGGAGATAACTGTTAACTGACATCAATTAAACATGGCACGTGGAACGAGAACAGTCTATACCAATGAGCGAAATAAAGGGTTCAGTTCGACATTCAGTTCGACATTCCAAACACCTGAAGAAGGCCAGAGCGTACAACGGCCGAAACATTGTAATAAATATGGCGACAAAGATGAGGACAATAGTCCAAATAATGTAAATAGGGTACATAATACCTCATCTCAGAAATATAGACAGATACTAAAAGGCCGAAACGTTGTGATAAATATGGTGACAAAGATGAGGACAATAGTCCGAATAATGTAAATAGTGTACATAATACCTCATCTCAGAAATATAGACAGATACTGAAAGGCCGAAACGTTGTGATAAATATGGTGACAAAGATGAGGACAATAGTCCGAATAATGTAAATAGTGTACATAATACCTCATCTCAGAAATATAGACAGATACTTTTCGAACAATGTTCACATAATCCTAACACAAATTGATCATGAACAGTTTTTAGTACCAAATGTTAAGTACCACATATTCGTGTTCGGTATAACTCCCCTTTCCCTTCTCAGAAAATCAAGACCTAGACATCTATTCCTATATACTGTTTTATAGCTAGTATGTACTGAATCCACGTGTGGCACAGAAAATCCACAAAAAGAACTCTTCTTTTTTATGTGTCGTGATCCCTCAGGGTGTTGGCGATCACGGCCCTCCAAACCTTCCTCTCCTCTGTAGCTCTTAATAAATTTTCTCTTTTCGTTATTTCTCCTAAGCCCTCGTTTGCCATCCATTTACTCAAGCACCAGAATTCTCAAGCCCCACTTTATCATATGTGCCCCAGAAATTTCAAATATCTCTTCCAAGTATAAGTTTCCTTTTCGTTTCAAATTTCTCTAAAACTTTGTCGTGGCTCACGTGTTCAGCTCATATTATTCTCAGCATGCTTCTGTAGAACCACATTTTCTCTATACACATACGTATTTGGTAAATGAAGTCATCATATTTGAGCTCACAAAGAATAAAATGCATTTTAGTAGAGCCTATTCAAGAAATTTATTTACAGTGCATTTCGATTTGCATTGCTTAAAGCCAATTATGAATACATGGGGGTGTATGTAACATGGTGGTTATTGGGCGGGAACTAGGATAGGCGGGCGAGGGGAGACGTGTTCAAATTTCACCTTAAGCCATTACGTTCACTTTCAAACAAATGTACATGGGAATCTATCTCTTGTCGCCTCCCCCCTTCTTTGCTAAAAAGTCCAGAAGAAAAGGCTTTAGAAACGGTGTGGAATAACATGTTGCTACCGTGGCTATCCGAAAGTGTCTTCTTAATTGTAAAGTCAATCCTACCCGGTAGGTTCATGAAGGACGTGGTCAATGGCCGATCTAAAGCCCATCAGCTCAATGCCAACGTCCCCCAAGAGGCTCTCCCCTGGGCGCTGAATTCACTTTCTGTTTGATGCTAACGATCTACCTATGAACATTCGCAGATCCAGTGTCTGTCAGTTACGTGCCGATCTTGTATCTTTCGATCTTTTTTCCCGCTGTAGGTTGCCATTTCAATCAGCGGTAGACCAGTTGCGAAAGAACCCGGTCTGTCCTGTCTTTCCCATTAGCACGTAAGTGAATGTAATGGATTCGACTGGAATTCGAACTCCGATTCCTCAATCCGAGCCGCTATCCATTACTCCACCGTGGAAGCCCAGTGTTAACTTTTGAAATCGCGTAAATAAATTAGTTCTTCTCTAAATGTATTTTTTATCTTTTCTTCTTCTTCTTCTTCTTCTTCTTCTTCTTCTTCTTCTTCTTCTTCTTCTTCTTCTTCTTCTTCTTCTTCTACTACTACTATTACTACTACTTCTTCTTCTCCATTTTCTCTTATTTCTTTTTTTTTTCCTCTTCTACTACCACTTCTACATTTTCTTCTTCTACTACGTCCACTTCTTCTACTGCTTCTACTTCTTCATTTTCTTCTTTCTTTTTTCTTTTTCTACAACTTTTTCATTTTCTTTTACTTCTATTTTTCTTCTTCTTCACCCTCCACCTCTTCTACTTCTACTTCTACTACAATTTCTTCTTCTTCTTCTTCTTCTTCTTCTTCTTCTTCTTCTTCTTCTTCTTCTTCTTCTTCCGCATCCTCTTCTTCTTCTTCTTCTTCTTCTTCTTCTTCTTCTTCGACTACTACTACTACTACTACTACTACTACTACTACTGTTACCGCGACTTGTTCTTGTTCTTCTTTTACTTCTACAATTTCTTCTTCTTCTTCTTCTTCTTCTTCTTCTTCTTCTTCTTCTTCTTCTTCTTCTACTACTACTTCATCTTCTGCATCATCTTCTTTTTCCTCTTCTACTTCTTCTACTACCACTACTGCCCATCTTTCTTCTTCTTCTTTTTCTTCTTCTTCGACTACTACTAACTGTTACTACGACTTGTTCTTGTTCTTGTTCTTGTTTTTGTTGTTGTTGTTGTTGTTGTTGTTCTTCTTCTTCTTCTTCTTCTTCTTCATTTCCTTTTTTTTCTTTTTTCCACTTCTTTTTCTACTTCTTCTTCTCATTATTATTATTATTATTATTATTATTATTATTATTATTATTATTATTATTTCCTTTGGTTTTTGTTCATCTAACTATCGTCCTATCAATCTCCTACCACTCTTATGCAAAGTCTTCGAGGCTTTAATCAACGCCAAACTGGTTCAGCACCTTACCTCCAATGATCTGCGCTCCGACAAACAATCTGGTCTCAGCTTTTCCCGGTCTACCGCTGACATGCTCACGGCCATAATTGAATTTGTATGCCAAGCACTTGACAAATAACGAAGCTCGTGCTGTGGCTCTAGATAATCTCTAAGGTGTTTGATAGGTTGGGCATAATCTTCAGGGATACGGTCTTACAGGATGATTATTTGACATAATACAATCATTCCTGTCAAACGATGAAATGAAAGTTATCCTAAACGGGTTCTCCTCCTCCAGTTCCTTTCATACGAACGCTGGTATTCGTCAAAACATTTCCCTGGGTCCTATAATGTTTTTGATTTTCATCATCGATCTTCCTGATGTCATCAGTTCCCAAGCAGGCATCAATGCAGACGACACTACGATTTACTCCTGTCTCAATAGGACATCCGGCATCGGTGACAAAACTAACCTGGCCGTTGGTTTCGAAAAGGGCCCCCAATCTGTGGTTGACTAGGGTAGGGAATGGCTTGTAAACTTTAATGCTCACAAAACGAAACTGCTTTTATTTACTCACCATAGAGAACCCTCCCAGCCTCCTATCACCATGACTGATGCGGCTTCTTGGTCTCCCGCTTTCCACTGATCTGAGGTCGAGCAACTAAATTGAATCAATAGCTTCGTCTACCGCAAGGAAAGTTTGTGTCGTGCCAGAAGGTTTTTCTCACCTGAATCGATCTTTCAAATCTACAAATCAACCATTCGTCCTTGCTTTGAATACTGTTGCCATATATGGTCTGGTGCTCCCGCTGTTCATCTCGAGGTCCTAGACAAAATCCAGAGACGGATATGCAATGTGATAGGTCCTGATCTGGCATCTTGTTTACAGCAACATGAGGCATGATGTGGCTTCCCTCTGTCTTTTCTACAAATATGTTCATGGCAACTGCTCTGATTAGCTACTTTCACTTTTGACCGAACTTCATGAATTTAAGCGTGCTATTAGGGTGGCACCTCGGTCCCACCCTTTCACTGTGGAAACAGTTAAATATAACCGCCTCTTCTCTTCCAACAGCTTGAAGAGTTTGTCGTAAACCTTTACACGATGTCATCAGTTCCCGTGTAGGCATCTACGCGGGCGACACTACTAATTACTTCTGTCTCAATAGTAAATCAGGCATTGCTGACAAAGTTAACGTGGCCGTTGGTCTTGAAAAGGACTTCCAATCTGTGGTTGACTGAGGCAAGAAATGGCTTGTAAACTTTAATGCCTCCAAAACGAAACTGCTTTCATTTACCCACAATAGATAAACCTTCCTGCCTCCCATCAGAATGGCTGATGGCCAACTCCACGAGAGCGCTTCGCTGCACCTTCTTGGTCTTACGCTTTCTATTGGCCTGAGGTGGAACAAGTACATTGAATCAATAGCTTCGTCTACCGCAAGGAAAGTTGGTTCTCTGTGTCGCGCCAGAAGGTTTTTCTCCCCTGAAACCATCTTTCAAATCTACAAATCAACCATTCGTCCTTGTATTGAATATTTTTGCCATATATGGTCTGGTGACCCCGCTATTCATCTCGAGGTACTCGACAAAATCCAGAGACGGATATGCAATGTGATAGGTCCTGATCTGGCATCTCGTCTACAGTCTTACAGACATCATGTGGCTTCCCTCTGTCTTTTCTACAAATATTTTCATGGAAACTGCTATGATGATCTACTTTTACTGGTACCTAGACTGCATGAATTTAAGCGTGCTAGTAGGTTGGCATCTCAGTTACACCCTTTCACCGTCGAAACGATTAAATGTAGACGTCTCTTCTACTCCAAAAGTTTCTTATCTCCTACTTTCCGATACTGGAACTCCCTTTCTCTTACTTGCTTCCCTGATAGCTATAATCTTCAAATGTAATGCCAATCGACATCTTCTGATGCCTTGATCCTGACCCCCGTCCTTCTCTTTATCCTTTCCTCAAACACCCCTCTTTACTCTTGCTCTCACTCTCTATGAACCCTTGCATTTTAGTGGCACACCCGCCTTGCTTGGGGTGGTATGCTTAAAAAAATATATTTTCTTTTTAGTCACAACTACAGACTTAATGTCAGAAATGGCTTCCTTACATTTTCTGTTGATTATTTAAAAAAAAAAACTATAGATAAAGTCTACAAGAAAACATTATTGGGGTTTATACTCGAGTCTATACGTAAAGATTTTAGGCTTGAGCCAATGGGTAAATATTTTTTCGTGTTTATATTTATGCTAAAGGTAAACTTTGACCTGATTCTAGATGCAAATATTGGTCGGGTTTACACTCGAGTCTCTAGGAAATCACTGATTTTTGAAAATCTTCTAGTCTATAGGCCAGTGGTTTTCAAACGTTTTGAAGTCGGGGCACACTTGAAATCCTACCAATAATTATAGGCGCACTATATAAAAATTTCGGAAAAATATGCTTTAATGACATTAAATAATGCAATAAAAAATAAAATAAAATGAAACATGCCTTAAGTTTATTCATTCTTGTGTTTCTGAGAAACATGAGCCTCTTGAGTCTTAGAGAGTTCTTCAATGTTTGGGCGTATACTTCATAGACAAACTCTCATTTTCTCCTCAGTACATTGAAGAGTTCCTCTGTTTTTGCACTTAATTCTGATGAGGGCTGAAAAGCCTAATTCACATAAATTCACATAAATATGAACGAGGCGTGTACCGTAATATAATAAAGTAAATAGACTTGTTTCTTATATCTGGACACATATTTTTCTGGAATGACAGGGCGCACCTAGACATCTTCCAGGGCGCACCAGTGCCGCCAGGCGCACCATTTGAGAAGCGCTGCAATATGCCAATGTCAGAAGTATATACCAAAATTCACAAGAATCCACTCGACTGATGGTCATATTTACGTGACGCGGGTGTTACCCCTCTCCGGGCAGTATTCTGGACCACGCTGACCTGACGAAGGTGATTTCAATCTGCCGTTTAAACAAAGATTCCTGCATGATCACAAGAAAAGAAAAACAAACCCAAAACATATTTTAGATAATTCCATCATCCAATTTCATATTTAAACTTGTAATAATAATAATAATAATTATTATTTTAATTTCCTTTCATTTCTGTTGTATATACATTTCCTTCTGAGTCCCAAACAGAGACTAAATTCGGTATTACAATCAACATATATACTGATCCCTCACTTTGTGGCCATGTTAATTTCTATACATTTCTATTCCAGAGAATGTAAATAAATCTAAAAGACATGCCTGTGTAGCTAATCAGTATTCCATTGATTGATTCGTTTTCTATGGTTTATCAATAAACAAGAAGTTATAATTTGAATATAAAGTGAGAGATCAATTCTAAATTAAAATCTATATATAAACTGATCCCTCACTTTGTGGCCACGGTAGTTTCTATACATTTATATTCCAGAGAATGTAAATAAATCTAAAAGACATGCCTGTGTAACTAATCAGTATTTCATTGATTGATTCATTCGTTTTCTACGGCTTATCAACAAAGAAATTATAATGTGGATATAAAGTGAGGGATCAATTATATATTATAATTTATATAGAGACTGATCCCTCATTTTATGGCCATGGTAGTTTCTATATATTTCTATTTCAGCGAATGTAAATAAATCTAAAAGACATGCCTGTGTAGCTAATCAGTATTTCATTGATTGATTCATTCGTTTTCTACGGCTTATCAACATGCAAGAAATTATAATGTGGATATATAGTGGGGGATCAATTCTATTTACAATAAATATATAAACTGATCACCCACTTTATGGCCACTGTAGTTTCGATACATTAATATCCCAGAAAATTTAAGTAAATCTAAAAGACATGCCTGTGTATCTAATCAGTATTTCATTGATTGATTCATTCGTTTTCTACGGTTTATCAACAAACAAAGAAATTATAATATGGATATAAAGTGAGGGATCAATTCTAAATTAAAATCAACATATAAACTGATCCATCACTTTGTGTCCATGGTAGTTTCTATATATTTCTATTCCAGAGAATGTAAATAAATCTAAAGACATGCCTGTGTAGCTAATCAGTATTTCATTGATTGATTTATTCGTTTTCTATGACATCAACAAACAAGAAATTATAATATGGATATAAAGTGGGGGATCAATTCTATATAACAATAAATATATAATCTGATCCCTCACTTTGTAGCTACAGTAGTTTCTATACATTTCTATTCCAGAGAATGTAAATAAATCTAAAAGTCATGCCTGCGTAACTAAACAGTATTTCATTAGTTTGTGTGCTTCATTCATTTTTTACGGTTTATCAACCCTTTGCAGGTTATTTAAAGCCAGAAAATATTTTTAGAATATAAGAATATCTTTGTGGGAAGAGATAATATTGGTTTAGTGATACAAGTCTTACTAATTAACCCATAGTCTTGGGAGGAAGGATAGTCTTACAGGATAAAGCCGTTGGTTAGATCCAGTGACTAGACCCAAATAGTTCTGAGTTCAGTGACAGGCTACAGCAGTGGTGAACCAAATCTGGGAGAGTTGAGTTAAAGGGAAATAACTGAGACATCCGGAAGAGGCATGGCACGTGAAACTAGAACAATCGGATGGACGAAATAAAGAGTTCGGTTCGAAATTCCAATCCCCCGAAGATGGCCGGAGCGTACAACGGCCGAAATGTTGTGAATACGGCAAGGAAGATGAGAGTGACAGTCCGAATAATGTAAACGGTGTAAGTAATCGTAATGCCCCATCTCAGAGATATAGACAAATATTTTCATGGTAACTGTTCTGATTTAGTATTTCGTCTTGACGAATCTGAGCGCAGTACTGAACAGGCAGATAGGTCTCATCATTTTAGACTTCAAATTGTTAGATGTAACTGTAAGTTCTATGCTAATAGATTCTTCTCTCGCACATCTTCATTGTGGAACACTCTTCCAGTTTATGGATTCCTTGTTAACTTTGATCTTCAGAAATCTATATACAATGTCAAGCATCATCAATGTCTCATTGAAGTCTGTTCTTTTATTGTCCGCCTCACTCCATAAAAACGATTTTTCTCGAATTCTTTCATTTCAGTAACCCCCCACCCCTAGCGTCTTAGTGGCTTTACCAATTTGTTTGGCGTGAATGATAAATAAAATGCGTTTTTTTTTTACCAATATAAAATTTATCACATTTACTACATGGGATTATATATATATATAATTCTTGAAGCTATATACATAAAACAGTTGAAACCTAACCTGAACAAAATAAACTATGAAATCTCCACAAATAGTTTTACATGCCTATAATTGATAACAGAAGCCATTGGTTTATACCAACGGCTTCCCATACTTAATACTTCTCGAATTCATTCTCGCGTGGTCATGTGTGACGTCATGAGCTGCGGTGCTTATACGCACGTGTTTAACGTTGCTTCGAAATCTTCCATGTAAACAGAAACAGACTATCTTCCATGTAAACAGAAACAGACTTTCTTGTCCGTGTATTGCTTAATATATTGTACTCTAATTGTCATCTTTGATAATGGCTTATGCAAGCCGAAAGCTTAGATTGGATTAAAAAATATGTATCAATATTGTGATTTTCTTTCTTCGTTTAATAATAATGTTATTAAGCTTATCAGACGATATGAAAAGAATTTACATAAAATAAATAGACAACACTTGTCTATATTATTTAATGAAACGTGTATGAATACATATATATATATATATATATATATATATATATATATATATATATATATATATATATGAACCAGAAATATCGCCGAAAACACCGTGATCACAACCTATATATATATATATATATATATATATATATATATATATATATATATATATATATATATATATATATATATATAATTCTTAAAAAAGAGGAATGTGCTTTTCCCGTTGCCATCTTCAGAGCTTAGAGAGTAATTATATATTTTTATTGCTCAAAGTAGAGTCCAGTAGTTTTATAAACATCTCGGGGAATTCCAGTAAGATATCTTTAATCATTTCTAAGATATAATGTTTCAAATCTTAATTTAAAATACTGAAATTTTGTTGTTGCACGATATGAACAATTTTGCACTTACATTAGTATCTAATTGATAATTTTGAGTAGAGGTTAATTGTGGAAATGTTTTTTTTTTCTTTTTAATCAGTTACTATAGATGATGATTTCTAACACAATTTATTTTGTATTCAGTTTCTAATACAATTTGGTTTTAATGCAAGAAGACTGAAGGCATGTTTGTTAGCAAAAAGGACAGGCCCAAATGCAGATTACACATTGGAGATACCAAAATGAAACAAGTACAAAAAATAGTGTTTATTATTTTTGTTGTAAATTCTCGAAAACAAAGAAAATGTATAAATTCACTTTCATATGTTTAGGTTTTATTTTAATTCTAATCATCGATTTTTAAAACAATAAACATTGCTGAGAAGTGAAGGTAGTTAAAATAATAGCGGCGTCAAGGGAAAAACCGTCTTTTTGATACTACGTTTTCTTGCTGGCATGTAAGTTCATATTTGCCGAAAAAATTATTTGAAGCATACCCGCCCACAATTTTAATAAAATATGTTTCATTTAGCTAAATTTTCATATTTATTATCATTATTACGACAAATAAACATTAACTGAAAAATTCAAGCGTTTATTGGTTGTTAGCAAAAGGGAGAGTCCAAAATGCAAATTAAAAATCGGGGATAACAATATTAAAAATAAAAGCACGACAATTTAAAAATCTGGGAAGTGTTTTAACAAACAACGGAAAGTGCGATACTTAAATCCGAAGGCGCATTGGGATAGCGAAAGATGCCTTCCAAACGCCAAGCAAAGTATTAAGAAACAGGAAATTTTCGTTAGAAATAAAGAAGAGTGTTGAACTGCTATGTATTATAGCAGTGAATGATTGGCAATCACCTTGGCGATGAGAATTATGACAACAGAAATGTGGTTCTACAGAAGGATGCTGAGAATACAATGGATACCATTAATGTAACGAGGAGGTTCGAAGGAAAATGAACGAAAACGACACTTCCACGTAGAACCAGAAAGACAACTGAAATTTCTGAAACAAATAAGGAAGGAAGGCTTGGTGAATTTGATGCTCACAGGATATTGAAGCAAATGTAATGACGTTTCAACCACGATAGAGTTATTCAAAGCTAGATAAAGGTTTTGAATTTTGGTTGGTTTGGGTATAGCTTGATGTCATATGTTGATTGGTGTTGGTTTTACAGGTTAGTTGGTGAAGCTTACCATTCCAAATAACAAACGGGCAGCATGTGGTCCGCTGTCTACTCGTGACTTTTTCAAGAGCCGAGTTCAAACTCTAGTCGGATCCATTACATTCTCCTCTGGGGAAGGTATGAATCCTATTCTTCTCCCCTCAGCTATGAACTGACTTGGTTATATAACCTTGCGTGGCAACCAATCTAGGAGAAGGAAAAACTCTGAATTCAAAACCAGGCTGGAGGGGGTTGGGCTCCATCAGGCTCTCTTGCCCAAGAAACACCGCTTCTAATGTGGCTGCAGTACACATGGTGCCCCTACGACCCTACGGGTCACGGGATACAAAAAAAAGTGAAACGGGACTGATTCTAAAATGTGTTGAAATTTGCATGCTAAACTGCCGCTAAGTGGCCTACCCATTGTGAGTCCAGTGATTTTTTCTTTTTTAATAAGTTATCAGATGCTGGGTTTTAAGTTATTTTGTCTGAAGGGGGCTTTTTCTTTTTTATTCAGTTTTAAAATACGTCTTATATAATTTACTTGGGAGATTTTATAGATATAAAGTTTGATTTCCTTTAAGAAGTTAAGGACATTGTTTGGTTTAGTGTTTTGAAAGAGTTCTTTGGCACTGTCATAATATTTTGTTCTAGTTTGACTGAGATCATAACAATATATAGTATATGTTCCACTGTGAGAGATACTTGACATCTGTTGCATAATTGGAGAGTTTCATCTTTTAGTAGATGTGAGTGTGGATAAAACTATTTCCTCCCATTGCCATTCTTCCATATTTGGTTGAATATAGTACAGTTTTTAGGTTTTGGGTTTCATATTGCTTGCCATTTTCTTTTGATGTGGTCTTTCATTTTTGAAGTCTGTATGGGGTATTTTTATGTTGGTTGCCATGTTGAGGACATTTTTAGATAGCTTGTCTGGTATATCATTGCCTTGTATTCAAAGATAACTTGGAATCCCGGCTAAAATGACTGATTTTTGTGATTTAACTATACCATATAGTATCATCTAGATCAGATGACCTCAAATATTGTTCCCAGGCACCATTTTTACTCTTTTAATTTTTTATTAATTATTTTATTAATTCTATCATACATATATATATATATATATATATATATATATATATATATATATATATATATATATATATATATATCATACACTATTTCCATTATTCCGATTATTGTTTTCATCTCTGTTGCCATATTTATCACAACGTTTAGGTCGTTGTACGCTCCGGCCTTCATCAGGTGGTTGAACCCTTTATTTCGCTCGCTGAAATAGAATGTCAGTTATCAGTTATCTCGTGTTAATTCCCCTCTCCAAAGTCTCCACTTCCTTAACCAGGTATTGAACTCACAACTCATTGGGTCCTGTCACTGGATCTAACCAACGCCTTTATCCAATGTGTCATGTGCCCTTAAGGACATCTGAGTATGAATTTCTGGGACTCATAAACTTAATATCTCAAGGACACGTGGCACAGATGATAAAGGCGTTGGTTATATCCAGTAGCAGGATCCAAAGAGTTGTGAGTTCAATACCTGGTTAAGGCAGTGGAGAACTTGTAGAGATGAATTAACAGGAGATAACTGATAGCTGACATTCGTTAGACATGGCACGTAAAACTAGAACATTCTACCCCAGTGAGCGAAATAAAGAGTTCAATTCGACATTCCAACCAACTGAAGAAGGCCGGAGCGTACAACGGCCGAAGCGTTGTGATAAATATAGCAACAAAGATGAGGAGAATAGTCCGAATAATGTAAATAGTGTACATAATACCTCATCTCAGAAATATAGACAGATACTGAAAGGCCGAAACGTTGTGGTAAATATGGCAACAAAGATGAGGACAATAGTCCGAATAATGTAAATAGTGTACATAATACCTCATCTCAGAAATATAAACAGATACTGAAAGGCCGAAACTTTGTGATAAATATGACGACAAAGATGAGGGGAATAGTCCGAATAATGTAAATAGTGTACATAATACCTCATCTCAGAAATATAGACAGATACTGAAAGACCGAAACGTTGTAATAAATATAACGACAAAGATGAGGGGAATAGTCCGAATAATGTAAATAGTGTACATAATACCTCATCTCAGAACAGACAGAAAATATGCATCCTCCGACAGGAATCGAACCTGTATCCTATACGGAACCGTCATAAAACCTGATGTGCATTTACCGATTTTGTCACAGAGAAGCGTTCGGTTAGCAAGGTCGATTTAACTCTTTTTAAACACAATCGTTAATGGCACGTTATGCTATATGACGGTTCCGTATAGGTTACAGGTTCGATTCCTGTCGGAGGAGGCATATTTTCTATAACAGTTTCTCGGACATTCAGGCCGGTAAATGTCGTTAATACTGTTTATTATAACCAGAGCATTTACTTAAATATTTGTATCTATAAAAAGAAAGTATAAACATAAAAAAAAGTCTTAAAATAATTGTAGGACTTTGTCCATTTCATAATATACACACACACATATATATATATATATTGTCCATTTCATAAATCCTTTCTTTATATATCCTTCTCAGTTTTCATTCAACTTTTATAATCAAAACATCAGGTAAAAGGGACGCTAATTTACATCGCTTGATCTCGTTTTCTGACAGTTTTAGTGTTGTTTTTTTTATTTTTAGTGTTTTAATATGGCGTAGATTACCGTAAAAATTCCAATTCTCAGGTGTAACAAACGTGACATTGCTCTAAGGACCACTAAAATATTACCGTGGAAACCCAATTTTTAAATTTTTTTTGTGGACACCCAGTAATGTGAAATGGATCCACCAGGGTCCATATGGACCCCGGCTGAGATCAGCTGGTCTAGGCCAAGCATGTGAAACCTTTTCCTAAAAAGTGGTAAAAATATTCAAGGTAAGTTTTCAATGAAAACGCCACCGCCATTTTAACTACAGACGATCACAGGCTGAAGCATTTGCGTTCAAAATGACGAAAAGCGGTTTCTACTTCCCTTTGAAGTAGTTTCGAAAATGAAAAATTAAAGTCTTGGTATAATATCTCTGATTGATAAAGTTGCTGACACGCGCTGCTGCATTTGGTTGGTGTTTAATTTATTCATTTGAGTATGCGAAGAAAAGCGAAAGAAAAAAAATATTACTGCTTCAAATAAATAACGTTTATTATGAACGTTTCTTTGTAAAACATAAAATAGTTACACGAATGATCATCCGTAGTGAAAAAATAGCCAATGGTTTAAAATGTTGGAAAAGTTACCATCAAAGAAATGCTACATAATTCAGAAAACATTTCAAAAACATTTTATTCAATCATTGTTATTTATGCTGTTATATATATATATATATATATATATATATATATATATATATATATATATATATATATATATATATAAGCTTATCACCACAAGCAAGGCTGGAGGCAACTAGCACGCAAGGGGTTACAGAAGGTTTGGAGGAAGAGCAGATAGGAGTGGTAAAGGAGAGGATGCGGAGAAAGATAGTGGATCGATCAAGGCTAGGGGGTTACAGAAGATTTGGAGCGAGAGAAGATAGGAATGAAAGGGGAAAGGATGTGGAGAAGGGAAGTGGATAGATCAAGGCAACTGGAGATGTCGATTGACGTTACACTTAAATAGTTGGAGATTGTATTTGTCAGGGAAACAGGAATAGGGAAGGGAGTTCCACAGGCGAGATGTGCGAGACATGAAGCTATTGGAGTAGAAGATACATCTACATCTAACAGTTTCAACAGTGAAGGGGTGGGAACGGGATGCCAGCCTCGTAGGACGTTTGAATTCATGAGGCCTAGGGACCAGCGAAAGCAGCTCCTCGGACTAATTACCGTGAAAGTATTTGTAAAAAAGACTGAGCGAGGCAACGTCGCGTCTGTGAGAGAGCGACTGCGGACGAGATGACAGATCAGGGCCAATTACATTGCATATCCGTCTCTGGATCTTATCAAGAACCGTGAGGCAAACAGCAGGGGCTCCAGACCATATATGGCAGCCATATATATATGAGAAATTATAAGGAAACAAGTGAAAACACAATGAAACAAAAGACATTTTAATGAAAATTATTCTCCTCATTACAATAAAAATAATTTACATGTTTTATTCAGAGGGCTCACTTCAGGAAAAAGAACATTGGGTTGGTTGTCCTCTTCGAAGATAAAAAGGACCAACTCTAAACAACACTGAAAGCCAATGGACTTGAGCCGAAATCGTTTGAAACACAAGCACAAGACCGGAACAACTGGCGGTGTTCCATCACCAAAAACTTGGAAACCATCAGAAGAGAAAAGGAACAAATCAAAATACAAGAGTGAAAGTCTCAACAAAATCAACCTCGTCCTCCACAAACATTACTATGCCATCAATGCCATCGGTTCTTCCAAGCAAGAACTGCTCTAATAAACGCCATTATCATAAAGGAAGAAACCAAAAAAGAAATTCAATTCTTGGATACACAATAAACCCAATGATGATGTAATGATTTTTTATGGAGCAGTTTCCAGAGACATGAAATCTATTTCAAAGGTGGCACAAGGCTAAAAAGGTTGAGAAACGCTGCATTAAGACTATCATTTTTTGTGCTATGGCGAAGAATTGGAAGTTAATTCCGTGATTGGAGTTACCAATTCCAAAGACTATTGGTCAAATTCTGTCTATATTTCTGAGATAAGGTATTATGTACACTATTTACATTATTCGGGCTATTGTCCTCATCTTTGTTGCCATATTTATTACAACGTTTCGACCCTTCGGTATCTGTCTATATTTCTGACATGAGGTATTATGTACACTATTTACATTATTCGGACTATTGTCCTCATCTTTGTCGCCATATTTATTACAACGTTTTGGCCTTTCAATATCTGTCTATATTTCTGAGATAAGGTATTATGTACACTATTTACATTATTCGGGCTATTGTCCTCATCTTTGTTGCCATATTTATTACAACGTTTCGACCCTTCGGTATCTGTCTATATTTCTGAGATGAGGTATTATGTACACTATTTACATTATTCGGACTATTGTCCTCATCTTTGTCGCCATATTTATTACAACGTTTCGGCCGTTGTACGTTCCGGCCTTCTTCAGGTGGTTGGAATGTCGAACAGCACCCTTTATTTCGATCACTCGGGTAGACTGTTCTAGTTCCACGAGCCATGTTTGATGGATGTCAGTTACCAGTTATCTCCTGCTAATTTTCCCTCTGAAAGTTCTCCACTGCCTGAACCGGGTATTGAACTCACACTCTTTGGGTCTGTCACTGGATCTAACCAACGCCTTTATCCACTGTGCCATGTGTCCTTGAGGACTTGGAGATAGGGGAATTAACAGGAGATAACTGATAACTCACATCCATTAAACATGGCACATAATGTAATGTCTTTTAGTTGAATTTTGTGGGGTGATATTCTGAACGAAGATGGATGTTATTTTTTAACCCGAACAAGGCAGTACAGTAAAGGGGTTTACAAAGTGTGGTGGAATTATGAACAGAAACATTAGTAATGAAGAGAAATGCTAAATAATATTTTCTGACTATTATTTTTTAGTGTCAGTGCATTTTGGCTCAGACCTTCTGAGGATGATCTTTAAGGTCAGATGATAGACAAAATAGGGATGTCTATTTTGATTGGCTGAGCCGAAAGTGGGAATGATAGAGAGACAGAAAGTGATTTCAAGGAGTTAAGTTTTACGCGTCATGACGTGGTTATTTCGTGTCACGGGGAACTTGCTCCCCAGTTGGGGTGATATAGCGGCCCCCACTGGCTAGTTAAAAATCTACACGTCGACGTGTTTAATAAAACAGATAAGTTTTCAACTTCCCTTTGTTGATGTCACTTTCATCTCCGAAACCAAAAACATTTCGACACACGTCCAGGAGAAGACGAACGAGAAAGACGATAGAAATGCTATGTAATCGATCGTGTCAACCAAAACAGACTCCCCAGAAAAGAGGGAGCATGCAACAGAATGAGTGAAGAGCAATCAGTAGGAGAGTGGATAGCGATTGACATTGCATTTAAATTTTTGCAGGAGTTGGCAGGAAAGCATGGAGCTGGGAGGGAGTTCCTCAAGCGAGAAGTGCATAGAACTTACGGCTATATCTAGCCAGCTCAAACGTAAATTACTGAGATCTCGACGCCAGTCTAGTATTGCACTTAAATTCATTCAGTCTAGGTACCATAGCGAAGAGCTCTGTTGAACAATTACCATGGAAGTATTTATAAAATGGGCACAGAGTAGTAACCGTACGGTGGTGGGCCAGTAACTGAAGCCGAGCAGCCAGATCAGGACCAATAATATTGCTGATTGTTCATTGGATCTTATCAAGGAGCTCAAGGTAAATAACAGAGGTACCGGACCATGTTCTTTTGTTTGTTTTTTTAAGCGTTTCACCCCAAGCAAGGCCGGAAGCAACTAGCACGCAAGGGGTTACAGAGAATTGGAGTGAGACCAAATAGGAGTGATAGAGGAAAGGATGAAGAGAAGGATAGGGGATAGATCAGGGCATCTGGAGACGTCGATTGACACTACATTTGAATAATTGGAGATTATAGCTATCAGGGAAACAAGAAAAGGGGAGGGAGTTCCACAGGCGAGAGGTGTGAGATATGAAGCTATTGAAGTAGAAGAGACGGCTATATTTAGTTTCGACAGTGAAAGGGTGTGAGCGGCCAGCCTAGTATAACGCTTAAATTCATGAAGTCTGGGGACCAGCGAAAGCAGCTCATCGGAGCAGTTACCATGAAAATATTTGTAAGAAGACAGAGAGAGGAGACGGCACGTCTGTATTAGAGCGACCGCAGAGGAGATGCCAGATCAGGGCCAACCACAGTGCATATCCGTCTCTGGATCCCATCAAGAACCCCAAGACAAACAGAAGGGGCACCGGACCATACATGGCAGCAACACTCCATGTAAGGGCGAATGGTCGATCTGCAGGCCCGAAGGGTCGACGCCGGTGAGAAAAATTTCCTGGCGCGGCGCAGAAAGCCAACTTTCCTTGCGGTCGACGAAGCTATTGACTCAATGTATTTGTTCCATCTCAAGTCAGCAGTCAATGTGAGACCGAGCAGTCACAAAGAGGTGCTCTTGTGGAGTTGAGCGTCAGACATTGTAATGGGGTGGGCAGAGATGGTTCTCTGTGGTGAGTAATTGAGAGCAGTTTTATTTTTGAGGCGTTAAAGTTAACCAGTCAATTCCTGCCCCAGTTCACAACCGATTGGCAGCAATATTCTAAGAATGGACGAATAGTAGACTTATAAATATCTAAGACAGATTTCGAATAGAAAAATTGCATCGCCCGAATGAACTGATTTTCTTAGCAGCTGATCTAACAATGGATTCAATGTAGTCTCTCAACCTTATGTCAGCTGAGAAAGATAGCCTGAGAGAGTTTGCAAATATTTCGGTGGACTTGTTTATAATTATCAGGATTGTATTTTTTATATATACATACATACTATGCCTAGATAGCAGTCCCTCATTTAGACATGTTCTATTGTACAGAAGATACAAAAAATGTCGGTTATGCCTTTTAGTAATTTCGATATTTTGCACGAATGGTTTCCACAGGAGATATAAATCAATTAATTCGAGATATATATACTCCTGGAAAATTATTTCGGTTGAGCTCTCGGGGGAGAAAGTCTGAGTTTGTAAACAGTGACTATTACTGCTACTATTGCAATACTCTTCGATAAATCGAATCGAGATTTCTCAGTCACTAGCGTGTTTATCTAAAAATAAATACGCTTAAATTCACCTTCATCCCTGCTGTGCGCCAACGACGTAGGGGTAGATTCTCCGACTGGCACCAATTTAGGCTGGATTCGATCCTAGCTAGAGGCACCCGGACGTCTAGCCTCACTGATGTGCTGTGATACATTGAAACAGTCTGTCCGTGGATGACAATATATATATATATATATGCACACACACACACACACACACACACACACACACATATATATATATATATATATATATATATATATATATATATATATATATCGGGCCGGTGCAAAGGTCTCGTGTCCCCACCCAGAAATCTATAATATGGGTCCCACCCTACTCTACTACATCTCAATTTTCAAAAGAGAGTATTCATATAAAATACAAATTTGTACAATAATTGATCCAGATACCAAATATAGACGACATGGATGAAGTGTGGCACTGGAAAAATTATTTATTACCTTGATAGACAGCCACCTGAAGAAGGTCGGTGGGGAGACCTGCCGAAACGTTATCATAACAAAAACGAAGACGAAGATATTAGTCTTAAAGAAAATAATAAAATTTAAAGGCCGGTAACATATTCGTGGTAGGTTCGACTTTATTCCCCGTTCCCCAAATCTAATGGTGTGTGAGCAAGCTCCTTTGGCTAGAAAGTGACTCTGCGAAAACGTGAAACATTTCGCGCCGGTAAGCCGCGTCAGTTCCCGGCTGTTACGCCTAGAGTACAATCCTGTGGTGTGCGCTCGTCGGATTTTCGTTTTCACGCAAGATAAGCGGACGCATCGAGATATTTTTGCCAAAAGCAGGTCTTTGGCAATGATGGCATAGGCAAAAATTAGATCAACGGCTTCAAACATTGCCGACTTCATTGGTGGGCGAGGCACAGCTAGGCAGATGATCCACAAGTCGAAACGAGGAACCGATTGATAAGATTCGTCGAAAAATCATAGAAGACCGTAGTGTAGCAATTCAAGAAGTGCGGAGAGTGTCGGCAAAATTCGTTCCCAGAAATGGCGTGGTTTTCAGATTGGGGAAGAGTCAGAATTCAGATAGTGCTACGTTGGTAGAATAGGGAACCTGTCGAACAGGTACTGAGTTGTTCTTGACCAGAAAAGCATGGTGCAATATCTCTGCTTGATGCATTAGGTCATCTTGCGTGAAAACGAAATCGCGACGAGTGCGCACTACAAGGCAGTACTCTAGGCATATCTATTTTCACGCTGGAAGTGTAGCATCAAAGGATTTTTGTCCACGCGGGATTAGTTTTGGTGGGCAAAGGAAAATGTTTTGAATGCACCTCCTATTCACGTCATAAAATTATGATAAATGAATTATG
>OZ038513.1:3024050-3041550 GCA_964036315.1 Acanthosepion esculentum | reverse complement strand
GAAGAAGAAGAAGAAGAAGAAGAAGAAGAAGAAGAAGAAGAAGAAGAAGAGGATGCAATGAAAAATGGAACAAAGAAGTATTGGAATTTTATAAAATAGAAGATGTCGAGGAAGAAGAATGTGAAGAAGAAGAAGACGAAGACGTAGTAGAAATATTTCAAAATAAAATATTTCAATATGAGGTCGTTGAAGTACAACATGTACTGCATCCATAGCATCTTGGGTGCGTCTAGGGTAAGATAACCTGACAGAACCGATCTCTCTTCAACTGCTTTTTTTTCTTACAAAGCTTTAGTTGCGAACAGGTTGTCCAACCAAGTCAAAATCGTCCAGTATGTCCTGTCAATTGATCCGCAGTTGAAATAAAATGGATTCCTGTCACTTCCGAGTGTATTAGAGCGAAATGAAACGAAAAAACCCCAACAGAATTTGAACCCGCCTACACAGACAGCTAATCGTTATTAGAAGACAGAAGATAAAGAAGAAAAATCAGACGTCGAAGATGGCGAAGAGAATTGATGTTGGTTTAGGGTTAAGGAAAAGTAAAAAAAAAAAAAAATGAAATATGTCGGGTAGCGTGGAAGAGAAAAAGACGAAGATGTGGTAGGATAAGAAAAAGAAAAGGAATAAAGGAAAAGGAAAAGGAAAAGGAAGAAGAAAAAGATGACGACGAAGAAGAAAACGAAGAAGAAGAGGAGGAGGAGGAGGAGAGTGCAATGAAAAATGGACCACAGAAGTAGTGGAATTTTATAAAATACAAGAAGTAGCAGAAGAAGATGTCGAATAAGAAGACGAAGAAGAACAAGAAGGCGAAGAGGAAGAAGACAGAAAAGTAGAAGAAGAAAGAGAAAAAGAAGAAGAAAAAGAAAAACTAAAAAGAAGATGAAGAAGAGGAAGGATAAGAAAAACAAGAATAAAAGAAAAAGAACAGGAAGAAGAAAAAGAAGGAAAAGATGACGACGAAGAAAAGACGAAAAAAAGAAAGAAGAAGAAGGAGGAGAGGGAGGAGGAGGAGAGGATTCAATGAAAAATGGACCAAAGAAGTATTGGAATGTTATAAAATAGAAGAAGAAGAAGAAGAAGAAGAAGAAGAAGAAGAAGAAGAAGAAGAAGAAGAAGAAGAAGAAGTGGAGGCAAACGAATGAAAGAAGTAAAAAGCAGATAAATACAAGAGGATGAAATGTTAAACAAAGAAAGTGAAGAAAAAGAAGGAATGAGAAGAGCCTAAAGAAGAGGAAGAAGAAAATAACAGAAAATGAAAAAAAATGGACGCAATTCAACAACAATGAAAACAACATTCATATTTTATATATATATATATATATATATATATATATATATATAAAAATGGAGACTTGGAAAGGCGAGCGACTTGCCTTGATGGTAATGAGACCACCTACATATCACCCCCCTCCGTCCCTTAGACGCCGCCGCCCCCGCTAGAACCAAGCTGGCAACGCCCTCCTCCTCCACCATCGGAGACCTCTTCTCCGTTCTAACACATTAATACAAAATAGGTTATTATTCATGGCTGATTATTGCTTTTCTCTATTCAGTAAAATGTCGGTAGCCTTTGATGTTTGGGACCGCCGAATCTGATTGAAGTGAAATGCCCGTATGTAAGATCTCGTCTGATTTATATGACCGCGAGTGGGAGGAAGGGGAGAAGAGGAAGAGGAGGAGGAAAAGGAGGAAGAGAGGTGGGTGTAAAAACGAAAAGAGGGAGCAATTTTTTTTTTTTGAAATGGAGAGCGATTCGAAAGGTTCACGGAGAACAAAATGAAATGGTAGAAAGAAAGAAAGAAAGAACGAAAGAAGAAAGAAAGAAAGAAAGAACGAAAGAACGAAAGAACGAAAGAAAGAAATAGAAAAAGAAATAAATAAAAGAGAGAGTGAGACAGAGATTAAGAAAGAAAGAAAGAAAGAAAGAAAAGAAAGAAAGAAAGAAAGAAAGAAAAGAAAAGAAAGAAAGAAAGAAAGAAATGGACAGAAATATGAAGGAAACTGAAAGAGAGATAGAGATTGAAAAAGAGAATGTGATATTGGAAAAAAGGAGAGACTAGATGAGTAACAAAATGGTGGGGAAAAGGAGACCATTAAGAGAAAGAAAGAAAGAAAGAAAGAAAAAATAAATAGGAAAGAAAGAAATAGGAAAGAAAGAAATAGGAAAGAAATAAATAAAAGAGAGAGAGACAACGATTAAGAAAGAAATTACGGGAAAGAAAGAAAGAAAGAAAGAAAGAAAGAAAGAAAGAAAGAAAGAAAGAAAGAAAGAAAGAAAGAAAAGGAAAGAAAGAAATATGAAAGATATGGGAGAGAGGGAGAGAGTGATTAAGAAAGAAAGAAAGAAAGAAAGAAAGAAAGAAAGAAAGAAATATGAAAGATATGGGAGAGAGAGAGTGATTAATAAGGGTAAGAAAGAAAGAAAGAATGAAAGAAAGAAAGAAAGAAAGGAGAGAGAAAGTGATTAACAAAGGTTAAGAAAGAAAGAAAGAAAGAAAGAAAAAGAAAGAAAAAGAAAGAAAGAAAGAAAAAAGAAAGAAAAAAGGTAGATGAAGAAAAAAGAAGATAAAGAGATTATTTAAACATAGAAGATGAAAAGGAAATTTAAGAAAGTCAGTTCGAAGGAGACGCAAGGAAGAGAAAAAAAGAAGAGCAGAGGGAAAAAGAGAGAGAGAGAAAGAAAGAAATCATCATCCATTTTTCTTTCTTTCTCTCTCACTTTTTCATCATGGATGATGAAGAAGTCAAAGAAGAAAGAGGATATAGACATCGAGAAGTGAAAAAGAAAAAAATTAAAAAACAAGACAATTCTAAATGACATGTACGAGGAAGAAGTAAAGAATAAAGATGGAATGAAAAGAAAGAAATTAAACACGAAGAGAGAAAGAAATAAGTTGGAGAATGAAAAAGAAAGAAAGGAAGAAAGAATGAACAAAGATATTAGGTAAGAAGAAAGATAAAAGCGAAAAATATGAAAAATAAAAAAGGGAGGAGAAAGAAAGAAAAAAGAAAGAAAGAAAGGAAAAAGAGAGTGGGAGAGAAAGAATTATGCCTAAGAAAAAAGAAAAGAAGAAAAAGAATATGATGAATGTGAACAAGAAGAAGAAAACGAAGAATGTGAAGTAGAAAACGAACCAAAAAAGAAGAAAACGAAAAAGAATGTGATAAAGAAGAAAACGAAGAATGTGAAGAAGAAAGCGAAGCAAAGAAAAAAAAGAAGATTGGGAAGAAGAAAGCGAAGCTAAGAAGAAAAAGGAGAATGTGAAGAAGAAAACGAAGTATGTGAAGAAGAAAGCGAAACAAAGAAGAATGTGAAGAAGAACGCGAAGCAAAGAAGAAAAAGAAGAATGTGAAGAAGAAAGCGAAGCAAAGAAGAATGTGAAGAAGAAAGCGAAGCAAAGAAGAATATGAAGAAGAAAGCTAAGTAAAGAAGAAAACGAAGAATGTGAAGAAGAAAGCGAAGCAAAGAAAAAAAAAGAAGAATGGAAAGAAGAAAGCGAAGCAAAGAAGAAAAAGGAGAATGTGAAGAAGAAACGAAGTATGTGAAGAAGAAAGCGAAGCAAAGAAAAAAAAGAAGAATGGAAAGAAGAAAGCGAAGCAAAGAAGAAAAAGGAGAATGTGAAGAAGAAAGCGAAGCAAAAGAAGAAAAAGAGAAGAAAAAGACTAAGAATGTGAAGAAGATTAAGACAAAGAAGAAGCCGTAGAAAAAGAAGACGACGACGAAGAAGGAGGAGGAGGAGGAGAAGAAGAAGAAGAAGAAGAAGAAAATAAAGAAAAGAAGAAAAAGAAGACGAAGAAAAGGAAAAAGAAAATTACGAAAAAGAATGCGAAGTAGAAGAATGCGAAGAAGAAGAATGTAAAGAAGAAGAAGAAGAAGAAGAATGTGAAGAAGAAAAATGTGAAGAAGAATAAGAAGAATGTGAAGAAGAAGAATGTGCAGAAGAAGAAGAAGAACAACAACAACAATGTGAAGAAGAAGAAGAAGAATGTGAAGAAGAAGAAGAAGAAGAAGAAAATAAAGAAAAGAAGAAAACAAAGAAGACGAAGAAAAGGAAAAAGAAAATTACGAAAAAGAATGCGAAGAAGAATGTAAAGAATAATAATAATAAGAAGAAGATGAAGAATATGAAGAAGAAGAACAATGTGAAGAAGAAGAAGAAGAAGAAGAAGAAGAAGAAGAAGAAGAAGAAGAAGAAGAAGAAGAAAAAGAAGAAGAAGAAAGATTGTTAACTGAAAGAGCAGAAAGAACATTCTAATGGCGACGTTCGAAAATCATTGTAAATGCCGGAAAAGAAAGAATTAATTCAACGCAGAAGTAAGTCCTTGTTAGCGATGGCAAACGTCATTCAAGACTTGTGACAATGCTCGAACGTTGACTGTTTACTCGCAGAACAGATTTCTGATGAGCCCACAAGAGCACGCCCTTAATGATGATGAAAAAAGCAGCCGGTTTTAAGGATGGTCTTTACATCTTCTTTTATAAATAGACAAATAGCAGAAATAATACCTATATAGCTATCACCATAGCAACCGTCATAACGAGACACAGGGTGTATCAAAAATACCATTACAAACTTTGGGGTGGGTTCCTCACCCCAAAACAAGGACAAAAGGCCATATAGATATATGTCCACAAACCCTTCGTTTTTTTTTAGTTATTAAGGTTAAAGTTTACCGTAGACGCTGTGAAATGTACAATCCAAGATACAATCCAAAAATACTTTTGCAAACATTGGTGGTTTACCCTGACACCAAAAGAAGGTAAAATTTTCATATATACACTCATGATTAAAATTTAAGACCACTTGAAATTTTTTTTATAAGAGACTGTTTTTCATGGATACATTATAAACTTTTTCTTATTTAAGGTTACTAATTCTATAATCTAAAAGGTTATGTAGACAAAAAGTTATAATCCAATCAATTTATTCAGAAATGGACATTTTTATAAAATGAGGCCTTTTACACTTGATCAAAATTATAAGACTAGGGGGTATAAATTGTTAGATCCAGGGTAATTCCAATGTTTTTAGTTCAGTTAGAGATTAGCAATCACTGCGTAAAGGTGTCACCATGCCTCAAGCAAGCAAACTTACCGAAGTTGGGCGTGCTCGAATTCTAGATTTCCATAATCAAGGTTTGTCACACCGGGCGATAGCAGCTAAGGTAAATCGCAGTAAAACTGTGATTTGCAACTTTCTAAAGGACAGTGTGAATTATGGAAACGCAAAGTCTACTGGTAGGCCCCCCAAAAATTCTCTGGCATTGAGTAGGAGAATAAGACGCGTTGTTGTGAAAGCCAGTAAATTAAGGCTGGCACAGATGCTGATTGCAATCCAGTAACCATCAGACGACATTTACGAAAAAAGGCATGATAAATAAAAAGCACAAACAAATTCCTCGGCTGCTTCCACGTCACAAACAGAACCGTTTAAGGTTTGGTCGTGAATATCAAACATGGGACATTGAGAAGTGGAAGAAAGTCCTGTTTTCTGATCAGAACAAAATTCAATCGAGATGGTCCTGATGGCTTCCAACGATATTGTCATAACAAAAACATGCCTCCTGAAATTTTTTCCACACGTCATAGTGGTAGAGGGTCCCTAATGGTATGGGGTGCCTTTTCTTACAGAGGGACGATGGAGCTCCAGGTGATGCAGGGTCGTCAGACAGCGGCTGGTTATGTTAGCATGCTACAAAAAGCATCGTTGGTGACGGAGGGCCATCATTTGTGTTATTTTGGTTATTCCAACA
Source organism: Acanthosepion esculentum (assembly GCA_964036315.1). Classification (NCBI taxonomy): domain Eukaryota; kingdom Metazoa; phylum Mollusca; class Cephalopoda; order Sepiida; family Sepiidae; genus Acanthosepion; species Acanthosepion esculentum. The sequence continues at coordinate 3,035,793 of OZ038513.1, read as the reverse complement.
GGATAATGCTGCAATCCACGCTGCATGCCGAACCTTGACCTTTCTACAAGAAAATGGGGTCTATCTCTTAAGACATCCTGCATGTTCACCGGACGTGAACTCAATTGAAAGTGTTTGGGGATGGATGGCAAGAGATGTTTATCGAAATGGCAAACAATATTCAACAAAAAATGAACTTTGTGAAGCTATCTTCAGAAGCTGGAGCAATATTCTCGCAACTTAATAGAATAACTAATTTCTAGCATGCCCCAAAGAATTTTTGAAGTCACCAAAACCAGTGGAGGTAGAACTCATTATTAAATTTGGTTGTTGAATGTTTTCGTACACTTTTCGTACAATTCGTAGAATTTTTCTCTGTGGTTTTATAATTTTGATCAAGTGTAAAACGCCTCTTTTTATAAAAATCTCAATTTCTCAATAAAATGTTCGGATTATAACTTTTTGTCTACATAACCTTTTAGATTATAAAATTAGTAACCTTAAGTAAGAAATGTTTAAGATTTATCCATGAAAAACATACTTTTTAAAAAAATTTTCAAGTGGTCTTAAATTTTTGATCAGGAGTGTATAACCAAAAGGCTATCGTTCTACCTCATAACAAATGTTCTCCCCCTCCTTCTGCACACACATGTACCCGTCGGATCATTGACTGGTGGACCCTTTCAAATACTCCCACACGTCTTCTACTTAATTAGTGTCTGCTGCATAAACTAATGGCGCTACAGTTAAAAATCCAAACGATTGAGTCCCGGGGAACATGCAGGCCATGGAACAGGTCCTTCCCTACCTACGTATCTTTCATAGTAGATGTCAGTCAGTGCATCACAAACCATGTGACTAAAATGTGCTGGAGTCCCATATGCATGAACTTCATGCGTCTTCGTATTAACAGGGGTACATTTTCTAGGAGGTCTGGAAGTGTGTTCGAAATAAAGTCCCTGTAAACGACGTGTTGGAAGAATATGTGGACCTATCAGACAGTCACCTACAATTCCAGCGCACATATTAATCCTAAACTGATGCTGGTGTCTAGCCTGGATTGTACCAGGGGATTCCGATCCGCCCGCAAATGATGGTTGTTTAAATATGTTATCCCATCTCTTTCAAATGTTTCCTCATCTGTAAATAAGACTGACGAGACAAATAACAGATCGGCAGTTTGTACAATAGTTCCTCAGTGGTGAGTGAGCAAAGAGCGAAAGACCCTGCATACGTTGCAAATGATATGGCTACAGAAGCTGCTCTTGAAGTACCTATGCGGCACTATGAGATATACGACATGCTAGGGCCACTTTACGAGTTCTGATGCCTGGAAGGTCTCCGACAGCCTGTAAGAATGTAATCTTCGTGGTCAGCCGTACAAGCGGATATTAATCTTCCTCGATCCATAGTTTGGAACGTTACGGTTTTTGTCACAGAAACAGCAGTAAATGTTGAATAACTCCACTGTCTTCGGTCTGGAAACGGAATCTCAAACAGCCGTGCAGCCTCGCGCCCATTACCATTCGCGCGGCCGTATACAAAAATCATATATGCCTGCTTAAACGGAACACTTCTCACCTAACTCACTACTACACACGTTAAACGTTGAAAACAGACTAGCTACAAATTTATACGAAAGACAAATGTAATCTAGTCTACATAGCAACGCAACACCATCTACTGTAAACTTTCTTTAAGCCTAATAGCTCAGAACAAACGATTTGCGGACATATGTTTATATGGACTTTTGCCCTTGTTTTAGTGTGACGAACACGTCCCCAATGTTTGTAAAAGTAATTTGATACACAATGTATATATATATACAGGGTGCGATGGGTAAATTGTCGTCATTTTTTTTATTTCGCGCATGCGTATTGTTTGTGTTTGATTTTCTCAACTGCACAGTGTAGTAGAGTAAGTTGTGCACCATCTGTGAGAAAAAGCACACCCTGACGCAATTCACTCCGTCAGATATTTGGAAACGGAATGCTGTACTGCTTGGCATTCGCACCGGAAGCTCCCATACGAACATTTCAGAGTATTTGGGTGTCAATCTGAGGACAGTGCAAAGGATTCGGAAAGAGTTGGATGAGTCTAATGGTGATTACGAAGGTGTTTGGTGTGATCGCTAGTGATGACAACGTTATATCTCCATTCAGTTGGTTGGTTGTTTGGAGTTTTATGGCATATCAACCATTATATCTTATTTAATGCCAAATCCAGTTTCCACATATTTATTAAATATATATACTTTGTAAACGTAATTTAAGGATATGAACTGAAGGCAAAGATTACGGCAGCATTCACCAACTTAAACAAGCAGGCCGTCCAGAAGAGTTGCAGAAGATTCCGAAGTCGTCTGGAGGCCGTGGTTGAAGCCAATGACCATTTTATTGAACAAATTTACACTTTAGTATTTCAATACATATATATATATATATGTCCGAGAAATTTTCATAGAAAATTTTCGTTCTCCGACAGGAATCGAACCTGTATCCTATACGAAACCGTCATTTCGCGTGGCGTGCCTTAACCGTTCGGCCACAGAGAAGCGTCTGGTTAGCAAGGTCTATTTTACTATCTTTAAACTTAAATCTTCCATGCATCTCTTCTATTCATATTTGCTCTTAGCGTATCAAATGTAAACAAATGACGTCATATATTTTTGAATTGGACAGAGTCCGACAATTTATTTAAAGACATTTTTTATATGTTTAACGTTCTTTTTATAAGAGCAGATATGAATAGAAGAGATTAATGTCTGTCAACAGAATTTAAATACTGACTTTAAAAATCTCCCAAAAATAAAGTAGCCGCTGTAGATGTTAAAGTATATGTCCCAGCATTAAAAGAATCTCATATGACTGCTTTGTAATAATGCCAGATTTTCACCATTTGTTATCATTCATGAGAAGAGTTAATACTGGAAATCTCAGCATGTCAAACAGATATTACACCATTCTGAAGATTATTGAAGATTTTGAAAAAGTTGAGGTTTTTTTTAAAGCTCTCTAACTTTCATTGCGAGCTCTTGGAACTCTTTATTACAAGACTTATAACTCTCTCAAGTTCGATCAGCCAATCACATACTTCTGTCACTTGTTGCAAAAATCCCAACTGAAATGATTTAAAATGAGCAAGAACTTTCTTTTACTCATACGCATTGTTATTGCGAGTTATCAGATCGACCGACTCAAGTGTTTCGCGTCGAAACACTCATCAGGGCCTGAGATTCGATATACCTTTTGAAATCATCAGATCTCTTATTTATGCCGATTGGAACGAGCGCAAATTCCCACTTTTAAATTTGAAGGTCTCACCTCGCCAGAAACTTCAAAATATTTAAATCGAGAACCAATTGAATATATAAAAAATTGAAATGTTTTAAACGTTTTTTAATTGATTTTATTGTATATATATATATATATATATTGTTGAAACTTGACTAATGCATGGAATAATAATGCAACACAAAATGTACTTAGAACAAAATGTATTGAAACAAGAAAGTGTACACAATATTTACATATAGTCTTTTGTATATTCCTGAGAAGACCGTTCCTGGAGAATGTGTTGACTAAGTCGCAGTCGGGCAGAGTCTCTAGTTGGATCTCGTGATTCGCTTCTCATGTCTTCCCGGTACCAACCATATTTATATAGTCGGTACTCCACTATGCAAATTAGGTGGATCCTACCACAACATATATATATATATATATATATATATATATATATATATATATATATATATATATATGTGTGTGTGTATGTGTGTGTGTGTGTGTGTATCCAATAAAATCAAATAAAAAAATAATTTTAAATAAACAATTAGATATGCTCTACTCTGTATTGAGCACTCTTTTAAGAATAGTAATTGTTGGTTATTGGAATTTATTCCGTATACACAAATCCTAGACTTGGATATATATATATATATATATATATATATATATATATATATATATATATATATATATATATATATATACACGTCTCGGCACGTGACATGCTACAATAACTAACAGGGATGTGATTGGCTATTTGTGGTACAAATTTCTCTAGATTTGTTCTCTCTCCTTAATAATAGTTTGTTCTCATTTTCTCAGTAATCCCTTGCGTCTTAGTGGCTTTATTGCCTTGCTTGGAGGGAAATGATTAAAAATAAAATAAAATAATTACCGAATCTGCTTAGACTGTTATTCCTGAAGACACATGCGAACGACCTCATCTTCTCTCATGAGTATGTACCAGAGACTTCACAAAAAACAAAACCCGCACTTGCAGCATTTCTGAGCAACGATAGTGTAAAAAAAGCGTGAAAAATGAAAATGCATTTCTTTTTCATTTTTCAGCCGTTTTACATTATTATCACATGGCTGAAACTAAGTAAAACTCCGTCCTGGGGATGACGATAGACTACATCCGGATCCTGGGTGAGACGATAAACTACATCCAGCAGCAGGAGGTTTTGAGAAGCGTGGAACCACCTATTAATTGCTGGTGTTCCTAGGTTTACCTTGACCCAGGGTGGTAGCACCTGTCGGGGTCCTGGTTATGGGCAAATAGTTACCTCTCCCAAAAGGGTCAAAACGCTATGAAAGTATAAAAATAGGTTTTAATACCCGGAAAAGTTTTTTGAATAATTATTACCAGCAGTACAATTTTGAAAAAAATTATTACCAGCAGTACAGTTTTGAAAAAAAAATATTGCAAGCAATCCATTTTTTTAAAAAATATTACCAGTTATACATTTTTGACAAAAAAAAATACAGCAAGCAATTCATTTTTTAAAAAATATTACCAGCAATACATCTTTGAAAAAAAAATATTGCAAGCAAATCATTTTTTTTTAAATATTACCGCAATACATTTTTGGAAAAAAAAATTGAAAGCAATCCATTTTTTTTAAAAATATTACCAGCTATACATTTTTGAAAAAAAAAATATTGCAAGCAATCCATTTTTTAAAAAAATATTACCGTCAATACATTTTTGAAAAAAAAAATATTGCAAGCAATCCATTTTTTAAAAAAATATTACCGTCAATAGATTTTTGAGAAAAAATGTTGCAACAATCCATTTTAAAAATAAATATTCCCAGCAATACATTTTTGAAAAAAAATACAGCAAGCAATCCATTTTTTAAAAAAATATTCCCGGCAATACATTTTTGAAAAAAAATACAGCAAGCAATCCATTTTTTAAAAAAATATTCCCGGCAATACATTTTTGAAAAAAAATACAGCAAGCAATCCATTTTTTAAAAAAATATTCCCGGCAATACATTTTTGAAAAAAAATACAGCAAGCAATCCATTTTTTTAAAAAATATTCCCGGCAATACATTTTTGAAAAAAAATACAGCAAGCAATCCATTTTTTAAAAAAATATTCCCGGCAATACATTTTTGAAAAAAAATACAGCAAGCAATCCATTTTTTAAAAAAATATTCCCGGCAATACATTTTGGCGGGAAAATATTACCAGCAATAAAAATCTTGGCATTAAATAACCCATTAAAGTTGATATACCGTAAAACAAAACAAACTAAACCAAACCAAACCACGTAAAACTAAACATTTTCTAAAAGACAATGCGACTGAAATTCCAGAATAGTTGAGATGAAATGTCTTCAATCATTGAGAGAATATGTGGGGAAAATGGGTTAAAATGAAATTTTCCAATTTTTTACATTGTGCGCCATATTTAAGATTCGCCTAATTACGAAAATAGTTTTTTTTTCCAATCAAACTTCCGTGAGGATGGAAAATAAAAAAAACTAGCGAATAAAATAGTGAATAGTCTAAAATAAATCAAATTGGGAGCTATGGTCATATCAATAACTACGAAAACCAGATCAAATATAAAACTGAAAACCAGAAGAAAATTTAAAACAATTCAAATATAGCTGCAGATATCATAAAGAATATTTAAATTCAACTTCGATTATGGTAGCCTTGTTCCAGACCAACCTAAGTAGATATATTTTTTTAAAAAAACCGTAAGGCTATTTTTCAGCTTGCCCTCGACGCTACTGAATATGACACAAAGTGGATTTTTAAACTGGGTTTAACGGCAATACCGTGGAAAAATTTCCCAAGACCCTCGGCAATTCTTTTGGAGACACCTCAGATGCATGACAATAAAACATTCCCGGAGGAAAGGTACTGCCTGTGGGTGAGGGAGACCCCCGGGTAAGTATAAATTAATTTCTAAGCCTAGCTTAGATGTGACACAAGGCCGAAAGTGTTGAGCACCCAATAAGGATCGACTTCACTATTCAGTTGTAACTGATATAGCGAGGCAAGTTGGCTAACCATTACGCCACGTCGAAGTGATCTTAAATGATTTTCTGAACATAGCTTATTGTGACACAAGGCCGAAATTATGGAGTACCCAGTGAGGATCGACTTCACTATACACTCGTAATTGATACAGCGAGACAAGCTTGTTAACCATTACACCACTTTGATGTGCCTAACACAGCCGTAAGTTGATTAATATAATACTACAGATTTTGCAATATTCATGATGGCGGTCGACTCGTTATACAAGAAACACCACCTCTGTCACGACTGAGGAATATTTGAAATTCTCGTGTGAACGACAATGGCTCTTGAAGCCAGTAAATGACTTGTAATGTTTATTGCGGACGTGGCAAAGTTGTTTTGTACAGGGCCTTTTGTAATGTCTGTTCAGCTTGCTCGTGGGGTTTTCACGTTACTGTTGACGTCAGACCGGTTCGGGCTGGTTTTCAGACAAACCTTGCATTTTAAATTATTTCCAGCGGTGTGAAATTTGTGAAAGGTATACGCTTCTCATAGCTCCACATTGGAGAGACATGTTCTGCCACATTCATCATATGTAAATCGATTGGTCGATTGCTGGATCAATGGATTCCCGCTTCTTATTACAAGCTTGACATTTGCCCAACTCGTTGCATGTTCTTGGAAGATCTTAGACTCTTTATTAACTGTATGCTTGCATTTATGTCGATTACAAGCTGCAATTTCCAGTTAGAATCCTCCGTATAGCAAGCTGCAAATGATGCTTGTAAACAGTTCTTGTAGCGATTTCTTGGTTTATGTAACACACACACACACACACACACACACACACACACACACACATATATATATATTTATATATATATATATGTGTGTGTATATGTGTGGCTGTGTGTACAAATATATAGAAAAATAGGAAAGAACACGTTACGTAAATAATCCAAAGTTCTTTAGTATTTTTGTTTTTATTTTTAAAAAAACAGTGCTCAATACAAAAGTAGAACCTAAATGTTTCTGAAACATGAGAAATCCTATGTAGCGAAGGAATCATATTTTTTTTAAATAATTATAATTATATATATATATATATATATATATATATATATATATATATATATATATATATATATATATAATGCTTTACATCGAGTTTGTGTGTATATATATATATATATATATATATATATATATATATACACACACACACATAAGAAATCCTATGTAGCGAAGAAATCATATTTTAAAAAAATAATTATAATTATAATATATATATATATATAATGCTTTACATCGAGTTTGTGTGTGTGTGTATATATATATATATATATATATATATATATATATATATATATATATATATATATATATATATATATATATATATATATATATACACACACACATGAGAAATCATATGTAGCGAAGGAATCATATTTTTTTGTAAATAATTATAATTATATATATATATATATATATATATATATATATATATATATATATATATATATATATATATATATATATATATATATACCGAGCGCAACATCAAAATTGTCCAATTGTTAGATTAAGATTTTGAACTGTTGTATCTTAGAAATGATTAAAGATATCTTACTGGAATTCTCCGACGTGTTATCACACAGTTGGACTCTACTTTGAGCAATACAAATGTATAATTAATCCCTAATAATCGTGATGAAATCGATCATAAACGAAAATGACATGTTCATACCTAAGATTATAAAGGATTGATATAAAGGATTGATATAAAGTTCAATATATATATATATATATATATATATATATATATATATTATTGCAGGATAATTTTCCAACTTATTTAAGAGGATCTCCGCCCTCTCTATCGGTCTAACTTTCGGTCCTGGCCTCACACGTTTCAAGTTCGATTTCATTTTCAAGCCTTTTTTCACTGCCCTTTGGACTGTCATAGCTGAAACTCCTCTCTCATGTGGTAAACGTCCTATGGAATTAGTTGGATCTTTTCTAATTGGTCTCTTTAGCTCTAAATTGAAATGATGATCCCTCTTGCTGTTGCAACCTTTTGATTGACTTTTTCTCTCTACTGTTCCCTCTTTTTAAAACTTATTCACCGTTCTCTTGACGCTTCTTGAATTGACTTTGAAGATGGAAGCCAGAGTATGAATGTTGCTATCATTTCTGAAGGCCTGAATGATCTTATTCCTCCCACCATTGCTCAGTTGGGAAGACAGTGGGGCTGACACAAAACCATTTAACCTGTTATTTTTCTAGCTGAATATCTCAAAGGTGATTCTAAAGACAAATGGTATCTGAAAACCTGGAAAAAGTAACTCAATTATGCTATGGGCAGTTAAACCGATACACAATTTGGATAATTTGGTTGTTACACCCAGTATATATATATATATATATATATATATATATATATATATATATATATATATATATATATATATATTCTCTTCCCTCTTTCGCTGTTATTAATTACTTAGCTTTCTTTCTCCATATGTAAATCATTTTTACCTTTTATGGAAAATTTTGCAAATACGGAAGGAGGCGTTGTACTTCTTTAACTGAATTCAGGAATAAAATAATTTACTACCATCAAGGATTTCAACCTGAAGAAACGTTAATTTTAACGTTGAAACAAGAGGTACAGTTTTGTAGTGGGTATGTACATGTTCAAATGTAAAAGTATATATATATATATATATATATATATATATATATATATATACTATTTACATTATTCTGACTATTGGCCTCATCTTAGTCGCCATAATTATTACAACGTTTCGGTCGTTGTACGCTCCGGCCTTCTTCAGGTGGTTGGAATGTCGAACTGAAAGGATTATATTTCTAATTCTAACAGTTAAAATATAATCGTTGAAAATGGCTAGATGTATAGCCGAAAGCGCTCGGATAAAAAGAACATTCGGACAGTTTTTATATAATTTATCATCCGAAAAGAAAAACATTATTAGATCGCATGAGAAAATGTATAAAAAAATAAATAAACGCACCTTGTCAGTCGATTTTCATGAAATGTGCATATATATAGATATATATTTAAAGACATTTATGTTTAACGTTCTTTTTATAGATACAAGTATTTAAGCAAATGCTCTGTTTTATAATAAACAGTATTAAATAACATTTACCGGCCTGAATGTCCGAGAAATTTTCATAGAAAGTTTTCGCTCTCCGACAGGAATCGAACCTGTATCCTATACGGAACCATCATTTCGCGTGATGTGCCTTAACCTTAACTTTACAGGTTCGATTCCTGTCGGAGAGCGAAAATTTTCTATGAAAGAACGTTAAACATAAATGTCTTTAAATAAATTGTCGGACTATGTCCAATTCTAATATATATATATATATATATTATGAAATGGATTAATCCGATTTTCCGTTTATACTTTATTTTTATAGATTTAATTTCTTTAAGTAAATGCTCTGTTTGCTTTTTAATTAAACATTATCAATTACATTTAGCGACCTGAATGATCGTGAGCAGATATGATCAATGGAGAAAAATTGTCGAAGGTGTAGGTTTATAAACAGAAAGTTGGACTTTGCTAACCAGATGATTCTTTGTGTCTGAATTGTTAAGAGCACGTCAGATCAAATGATGATTCCCATTAAAGGTTACGGGTTCGATTACTGTCGGAGAAGCACATATTTTTCACGAGAGCAGTAACTTAAATAAATTATATCTATAAAAATAGCGTATAAACAGAATGTATATGTGTATATGTATGTATATATATATATATACATCATATAAGCCAGGGTTGCAAACTCACATCAATCCAACTAATATATATATATATATATATATATATATGTATGTATATATATATATATATATATATATATATATATATATATATATATATATATATATATATATATATATATATATATATGGTGGACTCTCTCGACGTATGAGGGTCAATCAGTTCAGTTCCTAAGAAGCGACATCCCAGACACCAGCACATATGATTTCATTATAGTGGTGAAGGCCAACCACATTTTTTGAAGGGTCGAATCCCCAAACGACACTCAGCAGTTTTTGAATTCAGAGTTGTTCTTCTCCTAGACCAGTTGCCATCCAAGGCTATAGAACCCAGTCTGTCCTGCTATTGACCCATAGCTGGACGGTGAAGAAGAGGATTCATGCCTTTCCCAAGGGTATTAGAAGTAGGTGAATGTAATGGATTCGACTGGAATTCGAACTTGACTCTTTTCAGCCATAAAGTCTCCTTCGTTCAGATCTCATGCAAGGCCCATAAAGGCTGGATTTCGAATCTGAAACGTAAAGAAAGAAATTTCTAAAGAATTTCAAACGTTATTTTTTAGTGGATGCCCGTGTTTGTAATAGAAGCCGTTTTTTTCTTTTTTTTTAAATTTAAAAAATTCAAAAATAATAATAATAATAATAATGGCAGGTCTAACACCATCACCACTACTACGAAGAGAGTACAGTCTTTCTCCTTTCCTCTCTTTACTGAATAATAATAATAATAATAATAATAATAATAATAATAATAATAATAATGGCAGGTCTAACACCATCTCCACTACTACGAAGAGAGTACAGTCTTTCTCCTTTCCTCTCTTTACTTAATAATAATAATAATAATAATAATAATAATAATAATAATAATAATAATAATAATGGCAGGTCTAACACCATCTCCACTACTACGAAGAGAGTACAGTCTTTCTCCTTTCCTCTCTTTACTTAATAATAATAATAATAATAATAATAATAATAATAATAATAATGGCAGGTCTAACACCATCACCACTACTACGAAGAGAGTACAGTCTTTCTCCTTTCCTCTCTTTACTGAATAATAATAATAATAATAATAATAATAATAATAATAATAATAATAATAATAATAATAATAATGGCAGGTCTAACACCATCACCACTACTACGATGAGAGTACAGTCTTTCTCCTTTCCTCTCTTTACTTAATAATAATAATAATAATAATAATAATAATAATGGCAGGTCTAACACCATCACCACTACTACGATGAGAGTACAGTCTTTCTCCTTTCCTCTCTTTACTTAATAATAATAATAATAATAATAATAATAATAATAATAATAATAATGGCAGGTCTAACACCATCACCACTACTACGAAGAGAGTACAGTCTTTCTCCTTTCCTCTCTTTACTGAATAATAATAATAATAATAATAATAATAATAATAATAATAATAATAATAATAATGGCAGGTCTAACACCATCACCACTACTACGAAGAGAGTACAGTCTTTCTCCTTTCCTCTCTTTACTGAATAATAATAATAATAATAATAATAATAATAATAATAATAATAATAATAATAATAATGGCAGGTCTAACACCATCACCACTACCATGGTGAGAGTACAGTCTTTCTCCTTTCCTCTCTTTACATAATAATAATAATAATAATAATAATAATA
>OZ038513.1:3016550-3019050 GCA_964036315.1 Acanthosepion esculentum | reverse complement strand
AGTTTCATATACATATATATATATATATATATATATATATATATATATATATATATATATATATATATATATATAGAAGCACAATAAAGATTTGGTAATAAAAAAAACTCGTTTGCTCCTGTAACCTTTCTCAATGTTTCTTATTAAATATATACTTATATATATTCGTTAAAAACGACTGACTATTTACTGCGGGTTAAATTTTTTGAATAATTTTTTTTCTTGTGGTCTTTTTTTCTTTTCTGGAGATAACATATGTAGAAATTGTCCGAATGTTCTCGGTGTCCGAACGCTTCCATACAGATTATTCGGCCAGTTTCTACATACATTATGTCTAGAAAAGAAAAAATATATAAAAACACATGAAAAATTAAATCAAAAACTTAACCACAGTAATTTATCCGTCTTCTTTAAAGAAACTTATATAAAAGACTGATTCTTATCTAAATCCAGAATTATACATACGTGTACATATATATATATATATATATATATATATATATATATATATATATATATATATATATATATATATATATATATATATATATATATAATTTTTATTGCAAATTTCTCGTATGCAGACTTTTCTTCTCTTTTGTAAAATTTGTAGAAAAGTTTGTTGATCGTATTAGCTTTTGTAAATTTCATGGATTCTAAAAAAACATTACGAAAATTATATATATTTATATATATATAAAATATATATATATATATATATAAAAGTATATATTTTTATCAAATTTGTCACTTAGCTGTTTATTTTTATATAAAAAAAATGTTTCTACTTCATTAACAATGCACTTAATACATTGCTAAAATGTATCATATAAAATGAACGTTACAGATTATAATTCAGTTAATTTTACGGGTCAGACCACGGATTTATTGATCAAACATTGTGAATGTACACATCGTTTTGTATAATACCGATTCAAATAATTTAAATTTGAAAGAAATAGGATATTTATACGACATGTGCAGCATGAGTAACCTAAGGTGTACATATATACATATATGCTTACAACGAATCGCCATTTTGCTACCTAAAAACAATTCTTGAACTGATTTTTAAAAAGTGAAGGTCCACATTGTGTTCAGTAGTTTTTACGGTTAGTAATGTTTGCACCTTTCATAATTAGTAAATAAACATTTAATAAAAACTTTTAACAGGTGGACAGATATCTAATATTCTAATTTTTCCTTCTATTTTCCTTTCATTTCTCTTTACGTCAGGCTCACGACACACACGCACGGACACACACACACATGATGAGATAAGGGAAGGAAAAAAGGAAAAACTTATAAATTTAACATGTTTCGCTTTCATTTAAGCTTAATAATAATAATAATAATAATAATATATATATATATATATATATATATATATATATATATATATATATATATATATATATATATATATATATATATATGGTATAAAATGACAATTGGAAAAATTTTAGATTTTGCCGACGCGTTTCGTCTTCCGATTTTTTCAAGGCAAAAATTAAATCGAAATATCTCTGTTGTTATAGTTACATTAAAAATCCAAATCTTAAAAGATAGACGCTTCTGTCCAAGCCTTTTTTTCTGGTTAACGTAAATTACCTTTATAGTAGGAGTTTTTTTTTTTTTATGTCGACAATACAGTTAAAAAAAAAAGTTGAAAAAGTCGGAAGACGAAACGCGTCGGCAAAATCGAAGATTTTTCCAATTGTCATTTTATACCAGTCTGTCTTGTCCAGAGAATTGATCTGGGAATTTAACTATATATATATATATATATATATATATATATATATATATATATATATATATATATATATATATATATATGTGTGTGTGTGTGTGTGTGTGTGTGTATGTATGTGTGTGTGTGTCTGTCTGTCTGTCTGTGAGAGTGTGTTTGTGTGTGTGTATATATGATAAAATAAGATGAGGAACAAACAGGAAATATCTATGAATTTAACATGTTTCACTTTTATGTAAGCTTAATAATATATATATATATATATATATATATATATACATGTGTGTGTGTATGTATACATGTTTCGATTTTATTTAAGCTTAATAATATATATGTGTGTATGTGTGTGTGTATGTGTGTGTGTATGTGTGTGTATGTGTGAGTGTGTGAATATATATAAGATAAGTAACAAATTGGAAACATCTATAAATTTAACATGTTTTGCTTAGTAAAGCTTAATACATATATATGTGTGTGTGTTTGTGTGCGCGTGTGTGTGTGTGTGTGTGAGTGTGTGTATATGTGTGTATGTCTCCGTGTATATATGATAATATAAGATCAAGAACACAAAGGAGACATCTATAAATTTAACATGTTTTGCTTTTATTTTTTATTATAAGAAAGGTAATATGGGAAAAGATTCATTTTTGAATCGTTTGATTCTTATTGGTTAAATAGACCTCAAGTGTTTTTTTCTTGTCTGGTAGCGTTCGTGTGTATAATTCCTGTGGGTTTGTGTATCATAAA
>OZ038513.1:2991550-3001550 GCA_964036315.1 Acanthosepion esculentum | reverse complement strand
TATAAAAAGAATGTTAAACATAAAAATGTCTTTAAATAATTGTCGGACTTTGTCCATTTCATAATATATATATATATGTATGTATGTATGTATAATATATATATATATGTAATATTAAAAAGAAATAACAGTAAGATGTAAAATCCGGATTTTTATTGATATTATTATATAATTAAATTTGAAGATTTTAACTTGGTTTTTGAAACATGATAATTCCTGTGTAGCGAAGGAAGCATATTTTTAAATCAATTAATTTATAATATATATATATATATATATATATATATATATATATATATATATATATATATATATATAAACAAAACACACACACACACACACACACACACGCACACACACACATGCCAACTAACTATACAACTAACTAACATTTTGCTTTATGGGATGACGAAACGTGTCGGCAAAAACTGAGTATTAATTTCCTATTGTCTATTTTATTCATATATATATATATATATATATATATATATATATATATATATATATATATATATATATATATATATATATATATGAATGATGGAAATATGGTTTTAAGGTATGCTATATCTATGGGTTAACGTGGTCAATATCACGGATAGAGCGTATGTAATTATAAAACTTTGCATTCTATTCAGTTTTTATGGCCTGAAGCGTGAATCTGGCCATTAACCTCATATATATATATATATATATATATATATATATATATATATATATATATATATATATATATATGTATGTATGTATATCACATTATCAACGTTTGCATTTAAAGGGATAATGAAAAAATACGGTAATGGATAGCAACGCACGGCTTTGTATAAATAATTGTATACCTGAACAACATATAGTTTTGTACCCCTTGCACCTCTGAAGATGATCTTGGAAGAAGATCGAACGTACTTGGGAAATGAAAATAAAAGAAATTTAAACAGCTACAGCACATTTCTATCATCCTTTAACATCAATACGTGCAAGGTTATTCGTGAGTATGAACGGATTTTATTAAAAATAATCAGACGTAATGCCTCTAATTTAATCAATCAGACATGCCTAGTAGGGAATCTGCTGCCTAAATACACACACACATACTCGCACACATATATATATATATGTATATGTGTGTGTGTGCGTTTGTGTTATAACGATGTATAAATTTGTATAATTTTATATATCAACAAACAGCATTTATAAAAATAACATGACAAATTGGAATAAATTAGAAAAATGTTTTCGTTGCCAAAAAAAATAAAAATATTCTTTCAAAAATATTCTTACAAAAATTTTGGAACTACCAGCGTCTCTCGTTTTGTGCGCTTATGTAGACGTGGGAACTTCAACAAAGCTCAGCCCAACGAAATGTCAAGGTGTCCATATTAACGTGTAAAATAGTGACATAATCTGGTACGTAAAAGGAAATCTGCATTAACTCCAAGACAAGGTATTAAAGAAAGTAAGAAGGAAGAACGAATTATCAGTTGTAAGAAGACAGAATGCATTGTCGTTAGCAAAAGTAACAGACCGAGAGAGAAGGTACGGATTGGAGATAACAAGATCAAGCATGTTAGGAAATTTAACTATTTGGGAAATTTTATAACAGACGATAGAAAATGTGGCACAGAAATCCGAAGAAGTTTTGGAATAGTGAAAGATGCCTTCCAAAAGCTAAACAATTAATTAAGAAACAGGAAAAATTCCTTCAAAAAACAAATAAAAGAGTGCTGAACTGCTAAATAATATCAGTTCTCCTATATGACTGTGTGATTCTAAATCAGGGTGCTGAGAATATCATGGACATTGCATGTGAACAACGAAGAAGTTTTAACGAAAAGTCAATGAGGCATCGAGCAATCTAACATCGTGCTTGTGGAAATGGATCGTAAAACGGGATCTGGGTGATGTAGTAAAGAAACAAATATTATTTAGAGTAGGGTTTCCCAAGCTGGGCGATATCGCCCACCGGTGGCCGATTTCAGCTGTTGGGTAGGCGATGAGAAACTGAACAGAAAATAGTGGGCGATTTGAAATTTTGGTGGGCTATATAGGATTTTGAGTATTTAACATATATTTCAACATATACTACCCCCCCCCATCAAAAAAAATATTCAAATTAGATCTGCACAAAAACCTGTATTTAAAAGAGCAACAGGAAACTAAATGAAAAAGTGTCGGTCACATTTAGAGTAGGGTTTCCCAACCTGGGCGATATCGTCCACCGGTGGCCGATTTCAGCTGTTCGGTAGGCGATGAGAAACTGCTTCTATACTGCTTTATCTAAGTTTTTTTTTTTTTAAATATTCAAAGGAGATCTGCACAGAATCTGTATTTAAAAAATATCAGGAAGTTAAAGGGGAAAGGGTGGGTCACGTTCCAAGATAAGATATAAAGGAAACAAGGAATAGTTTGATATTTCCCATATCTTTGAGTAGGATTATTAGCATTCAAATAGTTCTTCAGATAAAATGAGATTTTTTTCTGGTGTAAATCAGATCAGGGCAGAGCAAGGACAACATAGCCAGTAAAATTAACAAGTGACCTCCAGATAATTTTTTATTAATATAAAATTGTATTTACTTTTTTAACATATTGTCCATCTAGAATTTGTCAAGGCAGGAAAAGTGGTCGTGAAAACATAATTTTAATTTAAATAAATCTCTGTTTGAAGAAAGTTAAAATAAAAATACTTACCCTATAAACAACTCGTATTTTGAAATCTTATTCACTTAAAATATATATATTTTTAAAAAATCAGATTAACTTTTTTTAAAAAATATTTAAGATATTGTTTGTTTAAAGAAAGCTGAAATATAAATAATCACTCGACAAACAACTGAACGAAACAGCAAAGCGGGATCTCTTTGTGACTGTCTTTAGGCGAAGAGCAACTGAACAAAAAATGGTGGGCAATTGGAAATTTTGGTGGGAGATGTAGGATTAAAATTGTATTTCAAAATATTCAAAGAAACTGAATAAACATGAAAGTAAAACGTTAAATGGGAATAACTGGGTCACATTCCGAGATAAGATAAAAAAATATATATCACCAAAAGAAATAACCAATTAAATAGGTCAAGGGATATTTTGGTATTTCCCATATAGTTTTCAATGGTCTAGTTTTCTTTAGTTTGTTCTGTAATACGGTAGTAAGAGCAGCAGCAACAGCAGTCGTATAAGTCAGCGTTATTTATTACCTCCCTTTGCTATTTTTTACTACATCGTAAAGTCAGTTTACAAATCAGTAACAAACATTTACCAAACAATTTTTATATGCTTTTGAATAGTTACTATACAGCTGTGTAATAAAAAAGTGCTCAATAAGAAGACAAACACTAACCTGTAGAGTTATTAATGAATGTATAGGTAATAAAATCATTAGACACATTAGATAAAAAGACGAGCGCGGTTTCAACCGACAGGGCCTCTTCAGGCATTTAATACAGTGAACTGATATATATATATATATATATATATATATATATATATATATATATATATATATATATATATATATATGAAAATTTCTCAAAGTTAACTTTTAGAGAAGACAATATTTATAAATAAATGACAATAAGAAAACAGTAACTGCTGACGCGTTTCGTCCAATGCGGACTTTTCATTTAACAATATGAAAATAGCGTTTCCTACATTTCAGTTGCTAAGAACACACTGTTTTTTGTTTTTATTAATTTTCTTTGTTTAATTAAATTCATTTCGTTTATTGCTTTGAAAAAGTCCGCATTGGACGAAACGCGTCAGCAGTTACTGTTTTCTTATAGTCATTTATTTATAATATATATATATATATATATATATATATATATATATATATATATATATATATATATAATGGACTCCCCGTCGGTTTCGACGTATGAGGATCTGGCAGCTTAATTGATTCAGTTATGAAATTTTGTGCGATGATATTAAGTGACACTTAAGACCAGCTAGTGATTTACAACTGACGCCGCATATGTGGCGAGAGTGAGGATTGTGGGATGAGATCATCGTTAGATTGGCTGACCTTTTAGATCTTGCTATCGCTTCTTGAAGACGATTCAGACAAGGAGATTGAAAACGGCTGAGTGCACTAAAACACGTTGTTCTACTCGTTCCAAGCCTAAGCACACAAGGGTGTTATGCGGTATATTGACAGCTGACAAGTAGCTCTTCAACTTGTCTTTGTATCTTAGTCATGGGCGTGCTACATTCTTGTGGCCCTGATCTAACTATATATATATATATATATATATATATATATATATATATATATATATATATATATATATATATATATATAGGGAATAGGTTATAGTTGGTCTAACGAAAGAAAAATGTATATTTTAAAAATGAGATAAACCGCAAACGTTTTGGGTTATAATGTGGATTTGATTTAACATATATACTATATTTTATTCTTTAAGGACCACTAACAAATACAGAAAACGAACAATGAGACATTAAAGGAACATAAGGAAAATTTATTCTTTTTTAAAAATTTACTACATTTATTTGCCTGAAGAAGGTCACGAAACCGGAAACGCGTGTAGCAGAAATATGAAGACTAATGAATAATATATATACTAAAACAAATCCACATCATAACCAAAAACGTTTGCGCTTTCCCTCTTTTTTAATACACACACACACACACACACACACACACACACACACATATATATATATATATATATATATATATATATATATATATATATATATATATATATATATATATATATAATTAAGTAGTTCATTGAGTCTGAAAGAAACCTCAAGAGAATGCAGAAAGCACCGGACGGCCGTTTCGTCCTATATTTGGGACTCATCAGCAGTGAGCATCCATTACCGAGAATTGAAACCCTGACAGTTAGGTTGTCAAGCAAATATCACACCAACTGTTCAACGGGCCTCGGTTGGTATGGTGCTTGCTTGAAAACCTAACTGTCAGGGTTTCAATTCTCGCTAGTGGATGCGCACTGCTGATGAGTCCCAAATATAGGACGAAACGGCCGTCCAGTGCTTTCTGCATTCTGTTGAGTTTTCCTTCAGACTCAATGAATTACTTAATTATAATTATCAAATCCTCCTTAAAATTTCTATCATATATATATATATATATATATATATATATATATATATATATATATATATAGTGATTGAAATGTAACTCCTTATTTCATGTATGATAAACCTTCTCGTATTGTAAAAATTATAGTTAGATGGTAGAGTCCATCATGCATAAAATAGGGAGTTACTTTTTAATCTCCTTGTATATTACTACTACATGATTCCGATAGTTATCCTCAGTTACTGAGAGTGAAAGAAAGCGAGAAGACGTTATTGATGAGAAGGATAGACAGAAGATGGCGTTGGATTTTAAAAAATTAAGGATTGTAGATATCAGAAGAACTAAGAGAGTGTAACAAGCTTGAAGTCCGATAGAAGGAACTATTAGAATAGAACTTGCGGTTCCAGCTACCTAGTTCAACAGTAAAACGGTGAGACCTAACTGCCAATCTAGTAGTACGCGTGAATTCACGCATTTGAAGTACCGAGGAAGAAATCTCTTTAAAACAATTGTCATGGAAATATTTGTAGAAAAGACAGAGGGAAGCCACATCAAATTGGTGGCAAAGTGACTTTAGTCGAGATGCCAGGTCAAGACGTAACATTATAGAACTTTGGATTATGTCGACAATTTCAGTTGTCATTGATGATTTTGTTTAGCGGCATTTTAACCTCTATGAGTTATTTAATGCCGAAATCTAAATATTTTGAACACAATTTATGACTCCATCTAAATACAGGTGTCCCCAAAAAAATTCGCATCCTTTCGCAGGTCCATAATTTTAAGAATTCTTGTTAAAATAACCTCAAATTTTCACAAAAGGTATAGAAACAGATCAAGATTTTATATTTAATGTTTTATTTTTTGTTATCTCAATGAGAATCTGCCAGAGACATGGATCGGGCGTGACGGAGATGAAATGGGCGTCGAAGGTCACCGGACCTGACCCCGTGTGATTTCTTTTTATGCAGATATGTGAAGGGATGCCCCACTTCTTCCTGCTAGCATTGATGAACTCAAGCAGAGAATCACTTCCGCACTGCTATAATGTTACCGGAGACATGCTACAACGTGTTTGGCAAGAGCTTATTTGCATATTTGAAACTGTTCAATTTCATTGAGTATTTTTCCAGATAATTGCTTTTAAAATGATGTCAATTTTTTAGGTCACCCTGTATAGCAATTGTATACCTTCAGATACAGATAACATCTATTGTTAGTCATTTTTCTATAAAATCTATTGTTGGTAATTCTAATATAAAATCTATTGTTGGTATTTTACTATAAATGGGTATTGTTAGTAATATATATATATATCTATATATCGATGATAAATATATATATATATGTGTGTGTGTGTGTGTGTGTGTGTGTGTATGTGTGTAGGTCTGATGAATTGGATCGTGATTACGATTCCAATGTAATAAATTATAACCATGGAATATTACTGTTTGAGCCTTTTATATTATATTCTTGCTCTGTCCTGGACATTGAGTTCTACCTGGATTCTATCCTCTTGGGAATTTATACATACATTCATACATACATTCATATATATATATATATATATATATATATATATATATATATATATATATATATATATATATATATATAAATGTTTATACATGTATATACATATATATAATGTATATACATATATATATTTTGATCATATTAGTGGTCAATATATATATATATATATATATATATTTATTGACCATTAATATTATCAATATATATATATATATATATATATATATATATATATATATATATATATATATATATATATATATATATTGCTGGTATTTTTACTATAAAAATGTACTTTTATACCATCATTGTGTTTTGTTTAGGGTTCAATGCTTGCCCATACCTGGGATCGTAACAAGTGCTTCCACCCCGGGTCATGGTGGACCTGTGAGAAACAGTAATTAAGAGGTGGTTCCACGTTCCTCACAACCTCCAATCTCCCTATCGGACGTAGTTTATCGTTATACCCAAGACTTGAGAATTTCGAGATATATTGCAAGGGTAGTCGACCAGATATGAGAGTAATATTCAATGCACGGTTGAATGGTAGACTTATAAATTTTCAAGACGGATTCTTCTGAGTACTTTTGTCTGGCATGACACAATGAAGTAACCATACGAGCAGTAGACATAGCAACTGATCCAATTTACAGAACGAAATCATTTCAATGAGAGTGAGTCAATAAATTCGTAAAGTACATATGAGTTGTTGCAAAATAAATGTATTCCTGAGAGGAAAAGAGAACGAGAAGACTTCATTGGCGGATAATAAAAGAACAGGGGTCAAGAAGAGAAAAGATAGCGATTGACGTTGCCTTTTTATAATCTCCAACTATTCAAATGTAAAGTAATGTCAATCGACGTCTCCAGATACCCTGATCTATCCCCTATCCTTCTCTTCATCCTTTCCGCTATCACTCCTATTTGCTCTAACTCCAACTCTCTGTAACCCCTTGCGTGCTAGTGGCTTCCCGCCTTGCTTGGGGTGAAACGCTAAAAAAAAAAAAAGAAAAGAAATTAACTTTATGAAGATTGTAGGTGTCAGGTTAAAGTTCCGAAGATGAGAATTGTGTGAAAAGAAACTATGAGAACAGAAGTTACGGTTGCATCTAGCTATTTCAACAGCAAAACGATGAGACCTAACAGCCAATCGAGTAGTACACGTAAATTCATGAGCTAGACCAAGGATATATGGTTCAATCTGACCAGCTAAGCAGCCATAGCTGGAGGGTGGGGATAAAAGTAGGATTCATATTTTTCTCAAGGGTTTTGTCAAGTAAGTGAAGGTAATGAACTCGATTGGAATTGGAACTCCGATTAGCAATTCCGAGCTATTATCGATTATACTATGAAAGCTCACAGCACCTGGTATTCCCAAGCGGTCACCCATTTAGATACTGACTAGGTATCGAAGTTGCTTAACTTTGGGGATCGCCAGGGAACCGGTGTTTCAACGTAATATGGCCGTAATCATAGAAACGAATAGAATAAAATCTACAGTTGTATCTAGCTATCTCAACAGCAAAACGATGAGACCTAACTGTCCATCGAGTAATATGCTTAAATTCATAGCAAGCAAGAAAGATCATTAGAATTGTTGCCATAAAAATAACACTACAGACTCATCTTGGGATTTTGTCGCGAATATCGAAATAAATAGCTGGATCCCACGACCAGATACAGCAGTGACTGAAGCCGATCCGCCAGGTCAGGACCAATAAAATTGCTGATATTTCTTTGGATCTTATCAAAGAACTCAAGGTAAATAGCAGGGGCACCGGACCATATGTGATAGCAATATTCTAAAGGAAATTTCCCCTTTACGTCCTTAACACTACAGACTCATCTTGGGATTTTGTCGAGAATGCCGAGATCTATAGCTGGATCCCAGGACAAGATGGAAGCAGTATTCAATATATGGATGAATGGTAGGTACTTCGTGCTGGGGGTAGTCTTGGGGCGACGGGCTTGATTCACCCATGTTTCAGTCTTTTCTCTCGGACATCTTTACCCGATCGGATGATCGCTAGTTGGTTCGTTCGGAGGTAAAACGAGAACTTTAACAAAAGGGATTTTAAACTTATCTATTTTATTAAACACGTCGACGTGTAGATCTTTAACTAGCCAGTCGGGGCGCTCCATCACCCCAATTTGGGAGCAAGTTCTCCGCACACGAAATTAGTACGTCTGCATTCTACGACGCGTAAAACTTAACTCCACGAAAAAACTTTCTATCTCTCTAACATTCCCACGTTCGGCTAAGCCAATCAAAATCGACATCACTATATTTAGTCTATCATCTGACCGTATAGGTCAAACTGATTAAGTCAGAGGAAATACAATTCTTTTAAAAAATAGTAGTTTGTAAGACTATTATTTAACAGGATGAATTCTGATTATGAAAATTGTCTGTTACGACAGAGTGAACAAACTTTCCTAGAAGCAGACCTAGCAAGTAAAGTCGAATTACTACTTTTAAACTAAAAAAAATACCATTATTTGCTAATCAGAGGCTTCCTATGTAGCTAAATAGTATAGCACGTCAGGCTATATGATGGTTCCGTGTAGGATACGGGTTCGATTACTGTCGGAGGACACATAATTTTTATGAAATTTTTCGGGCTTTCAAGCCGGTAAATGTAGTTAATACTGTTTATTAAAAACAGGGCATTTACTTAAGTATTTGTATCTATAAAAATAACATAGCGCATAGAAAAGAAAATATATTAAAATAATTGTCGGACTTTGTCCATTTCATAATATATGAAGTCATTTGTTTACGTTAGGATACGCAGATATGAGAGTACGAAAAAATCATGGGAAATTTGTAGTTTAAAAGCAGTAATTCGACCTTACTAACCAGATGCTTCCTCTGTAGCTAAATGGTAGAGCACGACAGGTTATTTTAATGATTTCGTGTAGGATAGAGGTTCGATTCCTGTCGAATTTCTATGAAATTCTCGGATATTCAGGCCGGTAAATGTAGTTGATACTGTTTATTATAAACAGAGCATTTACTTAAATATTAGTGTCTATAAAAATACAGTATAAACAATGAATATATTAAAATAGTTGTCGGACTTAGTCCATTCCATAATATACATACATACATATATATATATATATATGTATATATATATATATATATATATATATATATATATATATATATATATATACACGATGTGATAAAATTCCAACGTTCACAGCATTAATCCAAAAGAGGGCTCGATACCGATAGTAGAGCGATAATTGTTTATTTATTATAATTTTATCATATAGACAAAACCATTTTACTCACTACAAAGATGCAACTTCGTTTCAGTGCATTGCAATTGCACTTCGACGGGTGAGAAACGAAAACGGTTATGAACAATCCTACTTGTAGGCAAG
>OZ038513.1:2956550-2986550 GCA_964036315.1 Acanthosepion esculentum | reverse complement strand
ATGTATCGTTTTGACCCGCAGTAATTAAGAAATGTAACTTTGTGTTTATAATCGGGCTCTAATGATAAAGTACGGAAGACCAACCAGAATACAATTAATACATTGTTCTCCGCTGTTAAGGCCTTTACTTTTGCGAAACACGTGTGGAGAAGTTTATTTGATTTTTCAATTTCAACTGAGAAGGGTACCTACAAGTATCAGTATCATCTTATGAAATTTATATGATCTTATTTTTATATTAATCTCAGTTATGACATTTTCCATAAATGAAATCTCAAAATTAATAACGAGATAAATACTTTGTT
Organism: Acanthosepion esculentum; assembly: GCA_964036315.1. Classification (NCBI taxonomy): domain Eukaryota; kingdom Metazoa; phylum Mollusca; class Cephalopoda; order Sepiida; family Sepiidae; genus Acanthosepion; species Acanthosepion esculentum. Next base: position 2,986,245 of record OZ038513.1, on the reverse strand, counting down.
CACTTAAAGCTTAATATTTTGATCTTTCTTCTTTTATTCTGTTTTCACCAAGTTTGGCGTCTTTTTCATCATGCTATGCTCTTTTTTAAGCGATCTCATGGAGGTACCTATATATATATATATATATATATATATATATATATATATATATACACGGACATATAGATAGATATAGACACACAAACTCAGTGTCAACAATATGATATGATATATATATATATATATATATATATATATATATATATATATATATATATATATATATATATGTGAAGAAATATAGTCTTAAAGTGTGCGCTATATTTATGGGATAAAGTGCTCAATATGATAGATAGAGCGTGTGTAAATATAAAAGTGAACATATAAGTCAGCACTTAGAAGCGACAGTCTGTTTCATGCTAGTGCAATCGTCAGGCAACATATATATATATATATTTTTATATTTATATATATATATATATATACAAACTCGATGTAAAGCATTATATATATATATATATATATATATATATATATATATATATATATATATATATATATACATTTCTACAGGGTGCTATGGGTAAATTCTCGCCATATTATATAATTAATTTCGTCATGGTCGTTGTTTGTTTTTTTTATTTTGTCGACTGCATATTATAGTAGGGTCAGTTGGGCACCGTCTGTGAAGAAAAGACCGCCATGACAGAATCTCCAATAGTGATTTTCTAAGCCCGGCTTATATGTGGAACAAGGCCGAAAGTATGGGGCACCCAGTGAAGATTGAACTCACTACTCAGCTGTAATGGTTCTAGCGAAACGGAAACTCCAATATGAAAATTTCAGTGTGTTTGAGTATCAATTTGAGGATAGTGTAGTAGATTAGGAAAGAGTTGGATGAGCCTAATGGTGAGTACGAAGGTGGTTAGAATGATCACTAGTGATGACGACGTTATGCCTCCATTCCTCTTCCTACAGGCCTCAGACTCAACACGGAGGCCTACTTCAAGTGCTTTGAGGACGTAGTGCTGCCCCGGGTCAAGAGGGTGGCTATTTCTGGCAACAGGACTTTGTACAATGCCACACAAGCAGGAGAGCACAGTCATAGCTGTTAGGCAATTTCAGCGATCACATCACCGCTTAAATTAGGCCCCCTAACTCCCCAGACTGAACCCCCCTTGATTAATATGTGTTGGAGTTGGAGTTGAGCGAGAGACCAACAAAAGTACTTGTAAAACCAAAGATGAACAGAAGGCAAGGATTATGGCAGCATTCACCATTTAATCAAGCAGACCGTCCAGAAGCGATCTTGGAATTTCCGAAGTCATCTAGTAGCCATGGTTGAAGCCAATGGAAATTTTATTGAATAAATTTACTCTTTATTTTGTGTAATTTTAGTAAATATGTTTATTAAAATGAGATGTCAGTGTTATATTCATTTTTGCATAATTTAGACGAAAATTTATCATTGCATCCTATATATATATATATATATATATATATCATAGCTGATCACTCGTATTCGAGGATACCCGTCTATTAGGCACATTTGTGTTTGCTCAACATACACAGAGCAAGTTGTTAATTGGTTGTTGTAGGAAATCCAAAACTTGCAAATTTTGCTTGGAAGAAAAAAATAGCTATCATTACCTTTCCAGACCAAAATAAATTATTAAATAAAAAATCCGAGCTCATCTCAAAATGTAGACATGAAAACAAATTTTTATTACGTTAATCGAAAACTGAAAAAATAAAATAAAAAAATAAACAAAATGGAGATAAAATAAACAAAATATTTTAACCCAAACAAATTACCAAATCACACCCGTTAGAATAGACGAAATAAAATAAATAAATAAATAAAAAACAAAATCAATGAACCCAAATAAATAAAGAAAATAATAAAAAAATTAACAAACCATTATGACCAAAATATTAGTTAGACTATAAAAATCAAACCAAAAATCGAACGAAAAAAATAGTTATAACTCTTATATAACGATAAAAGAAAAAAACACTACTACGAATAAATAAAAATATACAGTATAATAAAAAACAAGTAAAATAAATTAATCTAAATTCATCCAAATAAATAAAAAACTAACAAACCGATCCCAACAAATTAACCGTTAGAAAAAAAATAAATAAAGATAATCAATCCAAATAAATACATGAAGTAATAAACAAATTAAAAACTGTTCCCGCCAAAACAATAGTTAGAATAAACTACAACAATCAACCTCAAATTTGAATAAATAGCTTTAATTATCTTCCTAAACCAAATCAAAACTATTAAATAAGCGATATAAACAAATGTGTACTATGTTAATAAAAACACCGATTAAAATTAAAATAAAGAAATAAATATCTAAGATAAGAAATAAAAAATAAAAACAAACAAAATAATTTAACTCAAATAAATAAATAAACAAATAAACGACTTCCGGTAAAATAACCGCCAAAATAGACTACCCACAATGCACGACTGACCCGTATATATAAATAGCCGAGACGATTGCGTCTAGCATGAAACAGACTGTCTATGGGAGGAATGCAAGCCATTTTGAAGCTGAGAAATGAAGGAAAATCGACCAAAAATTGGCCATGAAAAAGAAAGAAAATACTGGTTGAATGTGGAACAGACATAGAACAGGTCAGCAGAACAGGTCAGCAGTTGATGACAGAAACATTTTGGGAGTTTTCGGGCAGACCCCAGCAGACGGTGATATCACCAACAACCCCAACAGTGCAGCTACCGCTCGAATCCGAGCAAAAATATAGAAGCCGTATCACATGATATGAACCACTTTTGGGAGAAAGTTTTATGGTCTGATGAGACTAATAACAATCTCTACCAAAATATATTTTTAAAATGAGTTTAAATGTGATGGAAGTTCGTATAAAAAAAGTAACCAAGCAATACTAACGTCAATTAAGAACACGGTCATAATATAATGGCCATATTTGGAAATTAATTATATTTCTACTTCCAGCATCAGCATTAGCTATCGAATCTTACAAAAATATAAATCTATATCCCGGATGTTTTCAAATATCTCCTTTCTTAAAAGATATACTTTTTTCCCAAGCTATCCTATAGGCTGCGACAGAAAAAACTCCCATATATATCAAAGGTATAGTCTGAAGAATAAAAGGAATTGTTTATTATCCGAAGCATACGTAGTTATCTGTGAAGCGTGGTGGAGGCAGTGTCTTGACTTCGACTTGCATGGAACAGGCTTATCCATATTTATTGATTATTTAAGTCATGATGGCAGCAGAATGAATTCAGGAGTCTACAGAAATATTTTGTTTGCCAATTCACAGAGAAATGCATCGAAAATAATTGGAAGGAACTTTAACATGCAACAGGACAATGACCCAAAACATACGAGTATAGCTGACCACTCGTATTCGAGGATACCCGTCTACTAGGGTGGCTAACCAATCCCCATTGCAGACGCTTACTCAGGCACATTTGTGTTTATTCAACACCCACAGAGCCTACCTGGAGTGTATAATGCAACTATGCTGAGCAAACGTGGTTACTGTTTCTGGGAAAGAGCGTGTTATCAAGCTTCATCAACAATTTGAACAAGGTCAGCACGCTCAAGCCCTCGGCCACGATGACTGGTGACTTCGTGATAGCACACCTATCTATGGCTCCAAGGGTTCCGTCTACACAATTTCACTCACAAGGCTTGAGTCAACACGTGATATGGTTTTCAAGCACTTTCCAAAGGTGCCACACACTGGGATCGACCCCTCCAGTCCGATAACACTCCTCCTTCCTGACTCAACACTCACAGAGTCCACCTCTGATTTATAAAGCAGACCTTATATATATATATATATATATATATATATATATATATATATATATATGTACATATTTATATATTGTCATCCACAGACAGACTGTTTCGCTGTATCACAGCTCATCAGTGTGACTAGATGCCTCCGGTTGCCTCTGGCTAGAATCGAAAACCGGCTGAATTCGCGTCAGTCGGAAATTTTACCCCGAAGCCGTTGGCGCACGGCAGAGAAGACGGTGAATTTAAGCGTATTTATTTTTAGATAAACACACAGTGACTGAGAGAACTCGATTCGATTTACCGAAGTGTCTGGCATTATTAGCCGTAATAGTCACTGTTTACAAACCCACATATCCTCTCCAGAGAGCTCAACCGAAATAAATTTTTCAGGAGCATATATATTTTAAATAAAAACAGACCACTTTAAGGTTCCATATAATAAATTATTTCATCACAGCCCTTTTAAAGGACAGAGGATCATCAGATTTTATTTCCAAAGCTTGAAACAAAAAATGAAAAGAAATGTACACATTTATGACGGGCAGTAATAGTAAATTAACGAAGAGAGGGAGTGAGTGAGTGAAGGAGGTAGGGAGACATGATTTTTTTTTTTTAAGCGTATCACCCCAAGCAAGGCCGGTGGCCACTATCACGCATGGGGTTACAGAAGGGTTGGAGAGCAGATAGGAGTGGTAAAGGAAGGGATGTGGAGAAAGAGAAGGACGGAGGGTCGATCAAGGCAGGGGGGTTACGGAAGATATAGAGCGAGAGCAGATAGGAATGAAAGATGTCAGGAAGTGGATAGATCAAGGCAATTGGAGATGACGATTGACGCTACACTTAAACCGTTGGAGATTGTATTTGTCAGGGAAACAGTAATAGGGAAGGGAGTTCCATAGGCGAGATGTGCGAGACATGAAGCTATTGGAGTAGAAAAGACGTCTACATCTAACAGTTTCAACAGTGAAGGGGTGGGAACGGGATGCCAGCCTCGTAGGACGCTTAAATCCACGAGGCTTAGGGACAAGCGAAAGCAACTCCTCGGAGCAATTACCGTGGAGGTACTTGTAGAAAAGGCAGAGCGATGCAACATCGCGTCTGTGAGAGAGCGACTGCAGACGAGATGACAGATCAGGACCAATCACATTGCATATCCGTCTCTGGATCTTATCAAGGACCCTGAGGCAACAGGCAGGGGCCCCAGACCATAAATGGCAGCAATACTCCATGCAAGGTAGAATGGTAGACTTATAGACTTGGAGGATCGATTCCGGGGAGAAGTGAGTTAGATGTAACATTTCTATTCTTTCAAATTTAAATTTTTAGAGGAAATCCAGACATTGACACATTAAATCTGTTAACAGAAGTTATATATTGATATGGGAGGGGGGTACGGATAACCTAGTTTTTCGTAAACTATATATATATATATATATATATATATATATATATATATATAGAGAGAGAGAGAGAGAGAGAGAGAGACAAGTATAAAAGTGAACATAGAAGTCAACACTTAGAGGCGACAGTCTGTTTCATATTAGATGCAATCGTCAGGCAACTAGTGCTGTTATTTTTCTCGGCTATAAGAGTCAGTGGTGCATTGTGGGTAGTCTATTTTGGCGGTTACTTTTACCGGAAATCGTTTATTTGTTTATTTATTTGTGTCATTATGTAATTTTATTTTTATTTTTTATCTTATTTATGTATTTATTATTTTTTATTTTCTTTTGTTTGGTGTTTTTATTAACATAGTAAAAATTTCTTTATATAGCTTATTGTGGGTAGTCTATTATGACCGTTATTTTACCGGAAGTCGTTTATTTGCTTATTTATTTGGGTCAAATACTCAGACCCGCCCTGACATTTGGGTGTTGACTCCAATGTCTACTTAAATATATATATATATATATATATATATATATATATATATATATATATACATATATATATATATATATATATATATATATATATATATATATATATATATATATATATATATATATGTGTGTGTGTGTGTGTGTGTCTATTTATATATATAACGAAGAACAATAAAAAAAGAATAAAAAATAAACGAAAATAAGTATAGTAAATGGAACCGAACAAAATGAAGAAATATATATAAGTATATAAATTAAGTAAATAATAAACAAATTGACAAAGCACTAACGCACAGTTAAACACAAGTAAATGTAATAATAAATACAAAATAAAATAAATGAAAAAAAGTTAACAAATAACACTATAAATAGGTGTACAACAGCAGCCAGATCCACAATAATTTCCACTCCATAGAACCTGTAATAATTTGAAACAGAACCGTTACCGCCGACCAAAATAACCGCTGGAATAATACAATAAGGATATATAAATAGTCGAGGAAAAACAAAATACATATGGCCTGACCGATTGGGCGTTGACTCCAATGTCTACTCATATATATATATATTAACTTCACTATCTGCTTTTTGTATGAATCATTCATGTATTATATATATATATATTATATATACGAATTTATATATATAAATTATACATATATATTCGACGAATTACTATATATATATATATATATATATATATATAGTAATTCGTCGAGCTTAGAATCCTCAACAGAATGCAGAAAGCACTGGATGGCCATTTCGTCCTATCTGTGACTCATCAGCAGGGCTCATTCACTACCGAAAATCGAACCAGGATCGGTTCGCTACCACGCGAACGTCATACCAACTGTACCACGGGACTTGGTGACGAAGAAGGCATAAACTAGACTCGATATAGCGCCGCTACTCACTCAGTTCCGTTCACCGATACCCATCCAAGTATTCAGAGTTATCCAGAGTCTCCGAATAACCTCGGAACCTGTGCACCAAGAGACACGACTACTATTTTGACCCTTTGCCGCTCTATCACATAGCTTAGCTGGATCTAGCAAGGTATACAATATATATATATATATATATATATATATATATATATGTCTGTGTGTGTATCTGTGTGTGTGTGTGTGTGTGTGTGTGTGTGTGTGTGTGTGTGTGTGTGTGTGTGTGTGTGTGTGTGCATTCTGTTTATACGTTATTTTTATACATACATTTTATTAAGTGGTGTGTTTTTGAATTAAGCAGTAATAATTTCATTCACCGACCAGAAAATATGTGAGAATATTCGGAGAAAATAAGCGTTTTCCGACAAGAATCGAACCTGTATTTCTATATGGAAACCGTCATTTGATCTGGCGCAGTATGCCATTCATCTTTCCCTCTTTATTTTATTTTTTATTTATTTTTATTTTTTTTTATCGAGGATTAAGCCCATTTAGATATAAGGAGCTACTCGCCGTGAAAGAGTTAGAAGCGAGAAGAAAGATTTAAAAGACCCCGCTAAATTAACCGTTAGAACTAATAAAAAATAAGCATAAATAATCAAGTAAAAATAATCAATCTAAATAAATAAATTAATTAAAAACTGTCCCCCACCCCGCCAAAATAACAGAAAAGTCTACGGCAAGCAATCTAAACATTGGACGAATAAATAGCTTTAATTATCTTCCCAGACGAAAACAGACTATTAAATAAGCTACCTAAGCATTTCATCCCCAACAAAAAATCTTTTTACTTGTTAATAAGACATGAGAAAACCGAAAAGAATAATTAATACAAAATGAAAATGTAAAACAAATAAAATAATTTTACCAAAACAAATAAATAAATAAATAAACAAGCCACTCCCGCAAAAATAATCGCCAGAATATATTACCCAGAATGTACCACGTACACATATATATAAATAGACAAGGAAAAAGTCAACATTCGCAGCCTGACGATTGCGTCTAGCATGAAGCAGCCTGTCAGCCCTGAGTGTTGACTTCAATGTTCATTTATATATATATATATATATATATATATATATATATATATATATATATATACGGACGTCTAGCCACACTGAAGAGCTGTGATACAGTGAAACAGTCTGTCTGTGGATGACAATAATGTTGGCTCCTGAAAATTAATTTCGGTTGAGGTCTGTGGGAAGGAAACGTGGGTTTGTAAACAGTGACTATTAAAGCTAATATAGCATGACTCTTCGGCAGAATTGAGTCCTGTCAGTCAATGTGTGTTTATCTAAAATCTAAAAGTAAATACGCTAAATGTCACCTTCATCCCTGTCCTGCGCCGACGGCTTAGTGGTAGAATTTCCGACTGACGCCAATTCAGTCGGGTTTCGATCCTAGCTAGAGGCAACCGGACGTCTAGCCACACTGAAGAGCTGTGATACAGCGAAACAGTCTGTCTGTGGATGACAATATATATATATATATATATATATATATATATATATATATATATATATATATAAGGTCTGCTTTATAAATCAGAGGTGGACTCTGTGAGTGTTGACTCAGGAAGGAGGAGTGTTATCGGACTGGAGGGGTCGATCTCAGTGTGCGGCACCTTTGGAAAGTGCTTGAAAACCATATCACGGGTTGACTCAAGTCTTGTGAGTGAAATTGTGTAGACGGAACCCTTGGAGCCATAGATAGGTGTGCTATCACGAAGTCACCAGTCATCGTGGCCGAGGGCTTCAGCGTGGATGACAATAATATATATATATATATATATATATATATATATATATATAATATATATATATATATATATATATATATATGTATATATATATATGCAGGAGAATGTTGGGCCTCAAGCTCATAGTCTATTCATCACTAAAAATGCATGTAAAATGATCGGTTCACGGTGTCGCTCCAGTAGGTACCTGACTCCACATGATATCCTTTGCCTTTTATAAGAGCAAGATCAATCTGAAAATGCAGAACTATTGCTGTATTTGGGTAGGAGCTGTCCTGTCGTCACTTTTCCCTCTTGGCAGAGTTCAAAAGTGTCTCCTTATTGCAGAAGAATTATTTTCCACCATCTAACCTCTCTCTCTCTCTCACAGGCGGGATGTGGAGAGCCTCTCCCTGAACTATCGTTATTACCATAGATATTGCTCGGACGAACTACATTCCTTGGTTGCGCCAGGCGTAACCTTCATGGTTAGGACCCGCTAAGCCGCTTACATAGTAGCAAACCTCCCGCAATCCATCAGCGAGAAGTTCCACTCATACAGCTTCTTCCCGCGAACCACACCACAGTGGAACCGACTCCCAAGAGGATTCTTCCCAGATCACAACTATCTTAACATGTTAAAGTCTAGAGTTAACCGTCATCTTCTCCTATCCACATAAACAACCCCTAAACGTAAACCTCTACATTGAGTGGCTCCCGGGCCTTGTACAGGGTGAATATTACTTTGAATAAAAAGAATAGTAAATATATATATATATATATATATATATATATATATATATATATATATATGGGGGGGGGGCGTGCGTGCGTGCGTGTGTGTGCAGGTATGTAGAAAAATAGGAAAGAAAACGTTAGGTAAATAATCCGGAGTTCTTTAGTATTTTTATTTTTATTTTTAAAAAACAGTGCTCCAGACATAAGTAGAGCTTAAATTATAATTATTTAAAAAAAATATGATTCCTTCGCTACATAAGAGTTCTCATGTTTCAAAAACGAGAGCCGAAACCCTCAATATAATTAAATCCCTTGTATGTACACCTATGTCAAACCACCCTCCATCTATAATTAAGCATACACCCACACCAATAGAGAAAAGAATCAGCATGAACTCCGCTAATAAGGAAATATTCCAACAGCACAGTAATTTTTATAACGCAGCCCTAAAAAATAGCGGATACAAAAACGCTAACATAAGTTATAGAAACAATAGTACTAACCAGAAGAAAAACAGGAAAAGAAAAATCATTTGGTATACCCCTCCGTTCAACCAAATGGTTAGTACTAAGCTAGGACATAAGTTCCTAGTTTTAATTGAAAAACACTTTCCTACTAATAGCAGACTTAGCGAGATCTTTAATAAAAATACCTTAAAATCAAGTTACAGTTGCACTGAAAATCTAGAAAGAATCATTAAAAAAACATAATAATAAAATCCTGGAAAAACACGCATGCCAAAACAGTATTAATAAAAATCCTAAACTGAAATTAGACAAAAATAATGAAAAATTATGTGATTGTAGAAACCCTGAAGACTGCCCGTTGGAAAATAAATTCCTCACAAAATTTGTGGCATACCAATGCACTATCTCATCCGTTTACACTGATAGGATATACATTGGGTCAATGAAGAATGAATTTAAAATTAGATGGAGACAACACAAAAGCTCCTTCAATAATGTTAGAAACAGAAATCCAAATATTTTTGGCATTTAAAAGAAATGAATAAAACACCAATAGTAAAATGGGAAATAATAAATAGAACAAGAAATTGTAAAACCTGGGATGACCCATGCCATTTATGCCTACATGAAAAACTACACATTATTAAGTTTCTAAATAATGAAAATTTATTAAACCATAGACATGAGTTAACGGTTTTTTGCCGACATCAACAAATTTTTGCATTAAATAATTAAACAAAAAAAACAAAAAGATTCATAGTCTAATAAAAGGCTTACAAGCTTAACCCAATCATAAGATAGAAAAACCCTTTATGAAGTCGTCAAAAAAAACAAATTGTAGTTCAGTGCGACGCGTTTATATATGAAACAGCCCTTTGAAAAAAAATTAATTAAAAAAAAACAAATAAATAGATAAAATAAAATAAAACAAAATTCTCTAGAAAGCTATCTTTCGATGTAATTGACCAGACGATGTGCGTACATGAATGCCATCATTCGCATTCAAATGGACACCCCACCCTACCTCGGGTTGACATCTTTCCGAAGGTGACTGATATGTGGATAAAAATTAAATCATCTGCCCCTTATCAAAATGGTCGCCCCAGCCGTTTCCATAGTAATGAATTTTGCGAACGAACATGCTTATAAAGATGCGTAAATTTCAAGATTGGTTATTCCTATATTTTCTTTTGAGGATGAAACAGGGTTTGATACCTTAATTCAATTTAATTTTAATAATTATATTGATGGTTTCGGCTATCCTTTTTGAAACCTGAGAACAATTATGTAGCGAAGGAATCATATTTTTTTTTTAATTATTATTATTATTATTATTATTATAATTATTATTATTATTATTATTATATATATATATATATATATATATATATATATATATATATATATATATATATGAAATTGACAAAGTCCGACAATTATTTTAAGATATTTTTTATGTTTATACGTTCTTTTTATAGATACAAATATTTAAGTAAATGCTCTGTTTGTCCATTTCATAATGTGTGAGGTCATTTGTTTACATTTGGATACGCATCGAGCAGATATGAATGTACGGGAGAAAATCATAGAGAATTGTCATTTAAAAACAGTAAAATCGACCTTGCTAACCAAAACGCTCCTCTGTGGCTAAATCGGTTAAATGCACGTCGGGCTATATAAAGGTTCCGTATAGGATACAGTGTCGATTCCTGTCGGATGACGAATATTTTCTATGAAAATTTCTCGGACATTCAGTCCGGTAAATGTTGTTTAATAATGTTTATTATAAACAGAGCATTTACTTAAATATTTGTGTCTATAAAAAAGAACGTATAAACATAAAAAATGTCTTTATATATATATATATATATATATATATATATATATATATATATATATATATATATATATATATATATATATGCGGGTGGGATTAGATTGGTCCACAAAAACATAAAAATAATGTGTCGTTTTGTCATTGAGAAGTGGGTCGGCCTGAGCAGTCATACGTTTACTTTTATAGATATTATTAATATATATCCACATGCTTATCTACAGAGGTAGATACAAGGGGCAGGTGAAAACACCTTCTCCCCCACCACACACAAGCTAACGACATTACTCAAAATGACTTTATTTTCTTGATATGTTTTGTAAAAGCTTCTTAGTTCGGCGAAGAACAATTTAGCAGTCTCAACATTTTAGTATATATATATATATATATATATATATATATATATATATATATATATATATATATATATATATATATATATATATATATGTATACACACACACACATATATATATATATATATATAATTATTTATTTAAATATTATAACATAAATATGTTATAAATCATTACAAAAATAGCCATTTTGTTTCAACACTGCTGATGTCTTATCAAGTGATGATGTTGAATGTAGAATAAATAGTTTTAAAAGTTTCAAATTAATTAACGAACCTTCGCTAGGGGTAAACGCTGTTACATAAGCTAGAATGACCAATCAAAATACAAGTATATGAGAATTCAAAAAATTTGACAACGAAGCAAGGTCTATCATAGATATTAAAAAATTTATAAAATTTGAAATTAAAATTAAAAGTAAAAAATTACCTATTTAGAAATCTAAATCTAATCTCTATTAAGTTTAAAATTATAGAATTACTGAGGAGAAAATAAAAAATACATATGTTATTTAATTTATTTTTTCATTGCAATTACGTTAAAAAGGATGTTGATGGCTCTAGACAAAAATGTATATATTTTACTTCAACTATGATGATCACCTCTCACGTAAAACAATCCAAACACACTCAGGTTATAATACAATATATATTTAAAGATATTTTTGATATATTTAACGTTCTTTTTATAGATAAAAGTATTTAAGTAAATGCTCTGTTTTATAATAAACAGTATTAAACAACATTTACCGGCCTGAATGTCCGAGAAATTTTCATAGAAAATTTTCGTTCTCCGACAGGAATCGAACCTCTATCCTAAACGGAACCGTCATTTTCGCGTGACGTGCCTTAACAGAGCATTTACTTAAATACTTGTATCTATAAAAAGAACGTTAAACATATCAAAAATGTCTTTAAATAAATTGTCAGACTCTGTCCAATTCAAAAATATATGACGTCATTTGTTTACATTTGATACGCTAAAAACAGATGTGAATAGAAGAGATTCATGGAAGATTTAAGTTTAAAGATAGTAAAATCGAACTTGCTAACCGGCCGAACGGTTAAGGCACGTCACGCGTAATGACGGTTCCGTATATGATACAGGTTCGATTCCTCTCGGTGAACGAAAATTTTTTATGAAAATTTCTCGGACATTCAGACCGGTATATGTTATTTAATACTATTTATTATAAAACAGAGCATTTGCTTAAATACTTGTATCTATAAAAAGAACGTTAAACATATCAAAAATGTCTTTAAATAAATTGTCGGACTCTGTCCAATTCGAAAATATATAATACAATATATATATATACAGGGTGTTGCAGCAAAATCCAACACTTGAGAAAAAGAAAACGAAATAGGCAATAAAAACAAAAGTTGTATATGCAGAGACCCGACAGTTTATTTAGCAACAGTTAGAGTTACATACTACATTATTTTTCAATGTAAGGTAAAATATATCATTGAACATGTAACTATTTCCTAATTACTTTTCTATTTCTTTATTTTGAGCACTTTATTTAGAAATATCTGCTCGCCATAAACGTGTTTTTTCTTTAATAATTTACAAATCGACAGTTTCGTTAAACATAAAAAAAATTCTTTATTATTTTCCCCCTCCATTCGTTTTCATTAATATTGATTAGATTTACACGCTTATTTTTTTTATCCTAGAAATAAACTTGATAAGTCTGGGACGAAACCGGTTGTTCTGTTTTAGCTTCTTTAAAATGCCATATATCTTTTGCTTATTTCTAGCTATCTTTAAATTTTGTACTGTAAAAAACTTATATGTGCATATATATATATATATATATATATATATATATATATGCACATTCCATTAAAAACGACTGACAAGGTGCTTTTATTTAGTTTTTTATATAATTTCTCGTGCGATCTAATAATGTTTTTCTTTTCAGATGATAAATTATATAAAAACTGTCCGAATGTTCTTTTTATACGAGCGCTTTCGGCTATACATTTAGCCATTATCAAGGATTATATTTCAACTGTTAGAATTAGAAATAGCGCTCGGATAAAAGAACATTCGGACAGTTTTTATATAATTTATCATCTGAAAAGAAAAACATTATTAGATCGCACGAGAAATTATATAAAAATCTAAATAAAAGCACCTTGTCAGTCGTTTTTAATGAAATGTGTATGAAAGTAGGATTGCTGCCTAAATACACAAATACATATATATATATACATATATATATATATATATATATATATATATATATATATATATATATAACCATGTTAAGATGTGCGTAAAGTATTTTCGTGCGATTGCTAAAATGTTCTATATATATATATATATATATATATATATATATATATATATATATAGGGTGTCCCTAAATTTCGTGTGCACTTTAAAAAATTTAAAACTTTATTTGTATTTGCAATAGAAATAATCTGTAAAAATGTTATAAAGTTTAATGTACCTAGTTTTAAGTATAGCTAAAATAACTAATGTGATTTCAGGCATTACTGTAAATCAGTTGGCAAATGTTTTCCGGGAACTGCAAAATCGTATTACCCTTTGTATTGCTAATGATGGAGGACATGTGGAAACTTAAATAAAATTTCAATAAAACCTTAAAAAATATAGATTTACTTCTTTCTAATCCTTTTTACAAATTATTTCTATCGCAAATACAAATAAAGTTATACATTTTTTAAAGTGCACACCCTGTATATATAAAGACATTTTCATGTTTAACATTCTTTTTATAGATACAAGTATTTAAGCAAATGCTCTGTTTATAATAAACAGTATTAAATGACATTTACCGGCCTGAATGTCCGAGAAATTTTCATAGTAACTATTCGTCCTCCGACAGAAATCGAACCTGTATTCTATACGGAACCGTCATATAGCCTGATGTGCCTTTTTACCGATTCGGCCACATTCTTTGTATCACACATTTCTTTCTTCATTTCTTTCTTTGTATCACACATTTCTTTCTGCCTTTCTTTCTTTCTTTCTTTCTTATTTCTTTCTTACCTACCGTTCTTTCTCTTTCCTTTCTATCTTTCTTTCTTTCTATCTTTCTTTCTTTCTTTCTTTCTATCTATTTCTAGATATATCTCTGTTCAGTTTCATTATATCTATCTATCTATCTATCTATCTATCTATCTATCTATCTATCTATCTATCTATCCACTGGGCCATGTGTCCTTGAAGAGGCATGGCACGTGGAACGAGAGAAATCTACGTTGGTGGACGAAATAAAGGGTTCGATTCGAAATTCCAATCACCTGAAGAAGGCCAGGGGATTACAACGGCCGAAACGCTGTGAAGATGGCAGCGAAGATGAGAATAACAGTCCAAATAATATAAATACTACAACTAATCCTAATACCTCATCTCAGAGATATGGAGGCCGTAACGTTGTGAATATGGCAATGAAGATGAGGATGACAGTCCGAATAATGTAAATAATGCAAATTAATACAGGAGGTTTTTAAAAAAAAACTAAACTTGATCAATTATTCTAATTAAAAAGAAAAATCAACACTATTCTTTTAATAATTAATCAATCACTTAAAATGTTTTTTTTTTGTCTTATAATATTAGTGTCCTTAATATATCTTATTCAAAAAATCCTTTAAAACCTTTTATAATTAAATAATGTCTTAGTTTTATTGCATTTTTTAGTGCAGATTTTCGGTAACTCGTGTCCTGTTTATACAAAAGTTTGATTAAAATTTTCCAAGTTCTGATTTTAACTAATATAAATATATAGGGGGTGATATTTAATTTCTCGAAAATCAATAAAATTAAGATGGCGTTAACAGATCTGAAAAAATCTTTATTCAAGATTTTATAAAAATAAAATAATTTCGTTCAATTGTGAATAAGTTTTGAAACACTATTTACATTATTCAGAATATCGTCCTCATCATGGTCGCCATGTTTATCACAACGTTTCGGCTGTTGTACGCTCCGGCCTTCTTCAGGTGGTTGGAATGTTGAACTGAACCCTTTATTTCGCTCACTGGGGTAGACTGTTCTAATTCCACCTGCCATATCTAATGGATGTTAGTTATCTCCTGTTAATTCCCCTCTGAAAGTTCTCCACTGCCTTAACCAGGTATTGAACTCACACTCTTTGGGTCCTGTCACTGGATCTAACTAACGCCTTTATCCACTTGGTCATGTGTCTTTCAGGACATCTGTGTATGAATTTCATGAAAGTTTCATTAAAACCGACAATTATTTGATATTACAAGAATTTCCAAATCAATGTGTTTTTAACCGAAAAAAAGACGCTAAAATTTCCGATACTAATCTTTGGCCCGCCCGCTGATGCAATAAAAACAAGATTTTAACCAAAATTTCGAGCTTGAAAGAAAGAATTCAAAAATATAATTGAATAATAAAAAAAATTCTTTGTTCCTTCTTCGTAATAATACCATCAAGAGAACGGGGAATAAGTTTTTAAAAGAGTGAACAGTAGAGTGAAAAATTAAATCAGGAGGTCATAGCAGCAAGAGGGGTCATCATTTCAACTTAGAGCTAAAGAGATCAAATAGAAAAGATCCAACTCAATCCATAAGACGTTTGGGACGTGAGAGAGGAGTTTCAGTTATGACAGTCCAAAGAGCAGTGAAAACAGACATAAAACGTGAAACGTGTGTGGCACCTTGTTACTCCAGGACAGAAAGTTAGAAGGTTAGAGAGGGCGAAGATAATCTTGAATAAGTGAATATGATCCTAGAATTATATATATATATATATATATTTGAGCTTTATTTCAATCCTTCATGGACTTCCGATACTTGGGTATGATTAATTAATGATGAACATGTCATTTTCGTTAATGTTATAAAAACCTCGGAGAATTCCAGTAAGATATCTTTAATCATTTCTAAGATACAACGTTTCAAAGTTTAATATAACAATTGAACTATTTTGCTGTTACACGTTTTGGACTATTTTGCTGTTACATCCGGTATATTGCTGGTGCGTTTCTGAAAGTTTTTCAGGAGTGTCCACATTATCATTTTCAATCAGCTTGTAGCCAGATAAGCGAACAACCAGCAAAGATCGATCCTAAGCTAAGTGCATCCTCATTTTTTTCCCATTGCTTCTTGGTGGCTTTATTGCCTTGCTTGGGTTGAAATGATTAAAAAAAAAGATCATAGACATCGAGAATTACAAAGACATTTTCTTTCAAATAATTTATTTTATTTTCCCAGGTACTTTCAATCTTATCTGTAATCATCTTCAGGGGGTTAATATATCTTTGGATGTGTCAACGCGTCGGCTTACGTTTCACTTGAATGAGCATAGGTCAATCTCAGAATATTTAAAGGTTGAAACGTTGTAATAAATATGGCAACAAAGATGAGGACAATAGTCCGAATAATGTAAATAGTGTACATAATACCTCATCTCAGAACTATAGACAGATACGGAAAGACCAAAGCGTTATGATAAATATGGCTACAAAGATGAGGACAATAGTCCGAATAATGTAAATGATGTTACCTCAAAATATAATAAGGAAAAATTGCTATTTATTTAGCACTTGACATAATAACCACAAACCTTTACAATAAATTTATAATTTCCTCAGACTCTTTATCTTCGGTAACTGCATTGAAAAAATTAAAAAAAAAAAAACTAGTGACCTTTGTAAGCGATTTATGATTGCAAAGGAAATATTTGTCGCAGATTATTTCCACAACGCAGGGAATAAATCACTGTAAGTTCAGAGTCGAACATCGGGGGGCAGAAAGAAATGCCGAAAACTCGATTCGCAGGTACTACCTCACAAATCACGATGCACGCAACCAGTCAGAAAAATAACTCGCTCTCCAACAAACGCGGTAGCCAAAATACCCGACTATCCTCCCCGATTCTAGAACACAAACTGCTTTTAAAGGCCGAGTATTTTTTCCACTCGTCGACAACTAGGAGAGGATGTTCAATTTTTTCATATCAAAATACTTTTATAGCAACTTTTGCGACAGACTTGCTTTTTAATTTAAATATTCCGTCTTCAGCATGTCATGCGGAATACGTGCCCCTTTTTTTTGATAAGTAATTTTCTTTGTCGCCACATTTTTCGTCGTAGGATACACGCGACGCGCTGTCGCTTGGTTTGACGAGGTTAAGTCGCCGTTTTCTCCGCTATAACCTTTTAATCGTCCGGGTGCTGGATAGAATTCATCACCTGTCCAAGAAAAGAAATTATCTTTTGTTGGATACCGAGCCACCTTGGCATTGGTGGAAATGTCAAGGAAGATTCAGAAGACACGAATGATAGACAGAATGAAAAACAAGAAAATACCATACACTGATTATAGGACTTATAAATTGATAACAAATAAATGGTAAAACCAATGGTATGCCCTCACTAATAACAAACATCCGAACATTAACCCCCACCATTGGAGAATGGAACACAAAATACAATAACAATAGAAGGGAACAGGTAGTGCTGACCCACTTTCACATAGGCTACCCCTACATAACCCATCACTATTTACTAGAAGGTGCAGAAGCCCCACTATGCACTACATGCCAAGACAGATTTACGATAAAACATATATTGCTGGGATGTGTAGACTTTGACCTAGCTCGAGAAAACCATTACCAAGAGAACAATTTGAAAGACCTTTTCAACAAAACAAAACCATCCAAGATATTACATTTTCTAAGAGAAGTGGGACTGTACTAAACAATATGACCAACTGAACAAGTACCTACAAAATGAGAAGTAAGAAAAGAAATTTGATATAGAAAACTTTCTTAATATGTCAAACAACATGGTAATAAATGATATTGTGGAATATGGACAGTTATAATGCATGTAAACCTATAACATGACTCTCACCAAGCCTTCTATCAACAGGCTAATGATTACTATTTGAATTTTCTGATGAATTGTAAATATTAAGTAAATGATTGAATAAACTTGTTGCAAGTTGCCCGAATAAAATATCCTTGGAAAGTTCCCAATTGCATCATTGAATATTTGAGCTTACCAACTTTAACAAAATATTGCAATAACAATCATAAGTATAAATGCAGGTCATTCTTTAAAGAAGTAAGAGGGTACAAATGAAGATTTTTAAAATTGGTAAGTTTTTCCATTTCACTGAAGCAGACATTGAACATATGAGAGGGTTATCTCTTCCATTTTCGTTTCTTTTTCTCACTGAAACGAAGTGTCTCAGATATGTTTTTTTTTCTGTTTTTCCTTGTGATCAAAACGGCCGCAACAACACCTCTCCAACGGGCGCGGTTCCGGGCGATCTTCTTCAGCTCGGCCCATGTCGTGCCGACACTTCCGCGCAAAGTCTGTTTTGGTCGACCCACTTTTCGCTTCGCTTGTGGATTCCAGTCAAAGGCCTGCCTGCCTGCCTGGTGACACTAGAAGAAGGCTTGCGGAGCGTGTGGCTGACCCGTCTCTATTTCCGTTACTTGATGTCAGTCTTGATTGGGGCTTGTCTGGACCTGTCTCACAGTTGGTCGTTGGAGACGAATTCCGGACACCTGATACTGAGGATGTTTCTGGAGACATCAGTTAGACTCTGACCTCGCTCAAGCAAAACATTACCAAGAGAACAAATCGAAAGATCTTTTCAACAAAAGAAAACCATGCAAGATATTAGATTTTCTAAGGGAAGTTAGATTGCACAGAAAAGTACGAGTAACTGAAGATATTCCAATTATATACGCCTACATTTACACTATTTACATTTTTCGGACTAACATCCTCTTCTCTGTTGCAATATTTCTCACAACGTTTCGGCCGTTTGTACGCTCCGGTGGTTCAAATGTCGAACTGAACCCTTTACTTCGCTTGCTGGGGTAGACTGTTCTAGTTCCACTAGCCGTAACCAGGTATTGAACTCACAACTCTTTGGGTCCTCTCACTGGATCTAACAAACGCCTTTATCCACTGTGTCTTAAGGACACATAGCACAGTGGATAAAGACGTTAGTTAGATTCAATGACAGGACCCAAAGGATGCGAGTTCAATACCCCGGTTAAGGCAGTGGAGAACTTGGAGATGGGAATTAACGGGATATAACTGATAACTGACATCCATTAGACATGGCACGTGGAACTAGAACAGTCTACCCCAGTGAGCGAAATAAAGGGTTCATTTCGACATTCCAACCACCTGAAGAAGGCCGGAGCGTACGACGGCCGAAACGTTGGGATAAATATGGCAACAAAGATGAGGACAATAGTCCGAATAATGTAAATAGTGTACATAATACCTCGTCTCAGAAATATAGACAGATACTGAAAGACCGAAACGTTGTGATAAATATGGCAACAAAGATGAGGACAATAGTTCGAATAATGTAAATAGTGTACATAATACCTCATCTCAGAAATATAGACAGATACTGAAAGGCCGAAATGTTGTGATAAATATGGCGACAAAGATGAGGACAATAGTCCGAATAATGTAAATAGTGTACATAATACCTCATCTCAGAAATATAGACAGATACTGAAAGGCCGAAACGTTGTAATAAATATGCCGACAAAGATGAGGACAATAGTCCGAATAATGTAAATAATGTACATAATACCTCATCTCAGAAATATAGACAGATACTACAATATTTAATCCTTTATTTTACAAGGAATAATTATGTTATCTAGACGAATTTATTCTAAAACTTTGTCGGCATTAAATGACCCATTGAGATTGATGTGCCGTAAAACAAAACTGCTTGACTTTATCAATTCAACATGTCGGAATACTACCAGGTGATGTGTGTGGATGATTGAAGTGACTGAATCAAAGAAAACTTCTCTCGTATTTAGTAAAAGGAAGATTCAAGTGTGCAGTTGTCTAGTCAGCGGCATATCCTGGGGTGAATGTCGTTAACAATCAATTCCTGATCGAATGCAAATATGAACCTTCTCGTCCATATGGAAATGTTCAAACGATTTGAAATAAGGAAGCCATGTTGTTTGACTCTGATGACGTGTTCTATGGAAATATTTGAGTCTTTCCTATCTAATCATGAAATGCAAGTTATCCTAAACGGTCACTCGTTTGCATCCTTTCGTACTAACGTGGGTGTCCCCTAGGGCTCCATCCTTGGTCCTACGTTGGTTTAATCTTCATTAACCGTCAACTTGCCATCTACGCTGATGACACTACTGTTTACTCTAGCCTCGATAATAAGACTGATCACATCGACAAGGTCAAAATGGCAGCTGATGTCCAAAACGAATGCAAGAACTTCGTTAACTGGGGTAAAAAATAGCTTGTCATTTTTAACGCCTCCAAAACTAAACCTCTCTCCATTAATCATGCGGGAGACTCTTCCCTGCCTTCTATCAGCGTGGCTGATGCTATCCTCCAAATAAGTGACTCATTGCTCCTTTTAAAGCTAACGTTCTCAGCTAACATGAAGTGGAAAGACTATAATACTAATCCATTGCTAAAAAGAACCAGAATTCATCAGACGATTCTTCTTTAAAGAACTCAATGGCTTCCCTAACCACTTTATAGACCAACAAATTAGACTATTTCTTCCCAAACTAAAAGAAAATTTTCTACAAAAAATAAATGCACATCAACTACAAACACGATGATTCTTCACTTAGAAATATAAAGAAATACAGTACCTCAATTTACCCGAACGAAAACATTCAAATTATCTATTAAAAAAATTTAACAGCTAACCTTATCCTCAAAAACACAACAGCAAAACCAAAATAACAACGAACGAACATTATTTATAAGTTCAAATCCTCTTTAAAAATATCTTTTCATTTTATCTTTTATTTTATTTTTATAACAAAAACTTAAAATTAAAATTCTCGTATATTTATTCTAAAAGTAACATCTACGAAAATCACATCTCGAAAGCCATAGCATTAGATATCTCAAAAGCCTTCAACAAGGTGTGGCATAAAGGTTTACTACACAAACTCTCTGGTTATGGAATCACTGGCAAGGTTTTCTCAATCGACCCATCACTCTTTTCGATCGGTTCAGTGTTT
Organism: Acanthosepion esculentum; assembly: GCA_964036315.1. NCBI lineage: Eukaryota > Metazoa > Mollusca > Cephalopoda > Sepiida > Sepiidae > Acanthosepion > Acanthosepion esculentum. The sequence continues at coordinate 2,964,474 of OZ038513.1, read as the reverse complement.
CGGGCGAGACCATTTTTCTCTCAGGTATCTGTCTTGCATATCTATAAGTGTACCATTCGTCCATGCTTCGAATATTGCTGTCACATATGGCTATGTGGCTTTGCTGTTTACGTTGAGCTCCTTAATATGGCGCAAAGAAAAATCAACAATATTCATGAAGAATCATGTTTGGTCACACGTTTGTTATTAATCTTCATTAACCATCTTGGCTGGTGACATCAGCTCCCAACTTGGCATCTACGCCTGATGACATTACTATTTACTCCAGCCTCGATAATAAGGCTGATAACATCGACAAGGTCAAAATGGCAGCTGATGTCCAAAACGAATACAAAACCGTCGTTAACTGGGGTAAAAGATGGCCTGTGATGGCTTGTTCTGTGACAAAGAGGTAACAAATTAGACTAGATATAGCGCCGCTCGATCACATATTCCGTGGTGGAACTCATTCGAGTTTCCCGTACCCATAGCATTGTGCGGCCACGAGACACCAAATTAGACTATTTCAACCCAAAATAATTAACACATTAAAAAATAACATATTTTCTACAAAAACCAAATGCACATTAACTACAAACAAGAAGAATCTCTACTCAGAAATATTATAAAGAAATACACTACCCCAATTGACCTGAATAATAAAATCTAATTAATTATCTATTATAAAAAAATTGAGACAGCTAACCTTATCCTAAAAAATAATAACACACCAGCAAAGTCAAAATTACAACGAACGAACATTATCTATGAGTTCAAATACCCCTCAAGGAACTGTGTTCCTGATCAAACCGGACTCATAAATAATTACACTAGTTATACAACTACGAGGGTCATTCAATAAATAAGGTGAATTTTTCGGTATAAGGACTTCTAATACAGATAGAAGCTTACTTTTTTAAATTTTTCAACGTAGTCTCCCAGCACTGTCACACACTTTTCCCATCTGTGCACAAGCTTCCGTATTCCCTCAGCGTAAAAACCTTTGGACTGATGTCTCAGCCAGTCGCTCACAACACTTTTGACGTCATCGTCACTTTTAAACTTCATTCCTCTCGTGAACGCTTTCAAGGGACCAAACAGGTGAAAGTCTGAAGGGGCAAGGTCTGCGCTGTAAGGGGGATGAGGGAGCAGTTCCCAGCCCAGCTCGTTGATGGTCTGCACGGTTTGGGCTGCTGTGTGAAGCCTTGCGTTGTCATGATGCAAGATGATTCCTTCTGACAGATGACCCCTGCGTTTGTCCCAACAGATAAGCTCAAAGTCCTTGCAATGTCATCCACTGTCACCCCTCTGTCAGACTGAATGAGGTCATTGACTGATTCGATCACCTCAGGAGACCTCACTTCTGTAGGCCTCCCAGGCCTGTCTTCATCCTCAACACTGCTCCGTCCTTCTTTAAAAGATTTAGCCCACTTGTAGACATTTTTTTGCTGAAACATGTGGTACCATACACAGTTGACACTCTCCTGTGAATTTCAACTGGTTTGCACCCTTCAGCAACCAAAAACTTGATAACTGACCGCTGTTCAATCCTGGAGCATGCTTCTTAATCGGCCATCTTTGTTAATCGCCAAAACTCACAAAGATTTTTTTATTCTGCAAAAGAAATTAAATCCATGTGAAAAAGAAGAAAAACAAAAAAAATAAAAATAAAAAAAGAGTAAGCTTCTATCTGTATTAGAAGTCCTTATACCGAAAAATTCAACTTATTTATTGAATGACCCTCGTACAGGCTTATCCAGACACCTTACGTTACATCTATCTGATTTTATCTCCATTAGAAGCCATTTAAACACACACACAAACTTACAAAATAAAATCTTCCTTGATAATGGCTGAAAGTATAGCCGAAAGCGCTCGGAATTAAAGAACATTTGGACAGTTTCCACACACTCTGTGTCCGGGAAAAAATTTTCGAATACAAGAAAAATTAACTAAAAATCTTAATCGCAGTACCTTGTCTGTCGTCTTTAATGAAACATGTATAAATGAAGGATTCCTGCCTAAATACACTAACTTGTAAAACTGTATCCCGAGAGGATGCTACAATCTTAAACTATTCATGTCCAAGGAACGAAGGACAAGGTGTTTTTGTCCGTTTTATTCTCTTGTATTTCTTTCTTTTTTTATGATTAAAGCTTCCATTATTTTTAATCTTATTTTAAATGTAGATGAGGTTATTATGTTTGTATTTTTAGAAATATCATCACGAAATACACTACCCCAATTGACCTGAATAAAAAAATCAAATTAATTTTCTACTACAAAAAATTTAAAACCTCTAATCTTATCTTAAAAAATAACAACACACCAGCAAAATCAAAATTACAACGAACGAACATAATCTATGAACTCAAATGCCCCTTAAGGAACTGTGTTCCTGATCAAACCGAATCTCTATCTATAAAAGGCAGGATATGTATGTGTGTGTGTGTGTGTGTGTGTGTGTGTGTGTGTGTGTGTGTGTGCAACGAATGCACGGCCGCAATTTTCGACGGATTTGCACCAAAGTTTACATGCACATGCTCCAAGTTAGTGAAAAGGCCAAAACCGACTTTGCATTTCCAAACTCCCATCGATAGTGGAAATAATCGATTTTTCATGCTTCTACGGTAGTTTTCATGTAGTTTGCGGCCATTTTCTACTGACCAGAGTGGGATCCTATAGCTGGCTACCACGAATAGGCAGGAAGATTCTATTGGCTAGCGTGAGAGCCAACAGATGACTGACACGAATGTTAACTAGCATGCAAAAAAAAAATCGATAGCTACATTCGTCACAAGAGGGAAAATTTTAAATCTGCATGGCACTTTACTCCAATTGGCTCATTCGCTTGCTTAAACTCAACGTTGATTCTGATTCCGCAGAACTGGTTTTGGTGTGAAAAAGTATTTGTTGTTAATATTCTTTTTTCATTCGGTTTTTCCAGTTACGAGTCCTTTTTTAAAGCTGATCGTTTTGTGTTCATTTTGTTTAGTTCTTTTTTCGTAACAGATTTAATGTTTAGTATAGAACTTAGAAAAAATTCGCAGTGTGAGATAGGCAAGAAGTAAGGCATGTAGCAACATCAGCACGGCAAAGGGCACTCCTTTAAAGGCAAGGAAGGGCAAAAATATTTTAAGTCAAGTGATGGCGATTGCTGTATGAGTCGTACGATTTTAGAATCAAGCACGGGCAACGCCGGGCTATGCTGCTAGTTCATAAAAAATTACATCGGTCACACGTCTACATGCCTATCCAGACACCTCTTAATTGCCGGTGTTCTCAGATCTATCTATCTATCTATCTATCTATCTATCTATCTATCTATCTATCTATCTATCTCCTTCTCTTTCTCTGTCTGACTGTCTGTCTATTAGAAAGCATTTAAACAGATACACAAACATACCAGACTCCATCCGAAACATACTAGTAGGAAATAGAAACATTATAACCTCATTCTGTCCTTAACTTTACCTACAAAAAAAAACCTTCCATTCATAGACGTTTTCGTCGAATGTAGTAACAACACATTTACTACCTCCTTGTATAAAAAAACCTGTGATGATGATCATTATCACACACGTATATACATACTTATGCAAATTCAAACTATACAACTACAAGCATTCATTGGATAATAAATCAACACAACTGTGTAATGCGACAATTTATAAATCGCAGCCATGCGACAATTTTATAATCGCTATATTTTCATGTAGTCGATTTTGTGCACATTTGGGAGAATCGGATCCCAGACGTTTTTCATGAGTCTCCCCAAAGCTCGCTCGCCGATTGGTCAATGCCAACCAATCATATTGTCTGCACTTGAAGAGTGATTCTTCCCGCGCAGCGCTTTCGGAGCCGATGATCACCTATATAAGCAAAGAAAATTCTTAGTAAACCAGTGAGTTCTCAGCTGCCACAGGAATCCACAACAGTTAAAGCCATGTACCAACCTTCTCACTCACACCATCACTCACATGCTGAATATTCCCTATACTCACATAATCTTTTTCCTTACACAGCAAAACTGTTGAAAATATTTATTATAAGAAACTATTACAATCTTATTTCTTTCAGTGAACTTTGCAACAATTGATAGTGAAAGGGAGACAACTCTTGTTTTACTCAATGCATGCCTTTCTTTCACATCCTTGTTTGTACATCTTGTTAAATACAAATTTTATGTGTAATGATGTCTTTGGCTTATCCTCTTTTTCTTCACGTCAGTTTGGTTTCCTAATCTAAGTTAAATAAATGTAGTGAAGTCCACCACAAATCTACTAGTAGAAACTGTTGCCACTTTATCTTTAAGAGTGAATGCCCGCTCAGATACAAAATAGCAGTTAAAAAACTTCATAAAAAGAACACACCAGAATTCATACTCACGACTACTCTTCCTTAAAGAACTCAATAATGTAAAAAAAAACACTAATTAACAATGGCTTCCCTAACCACCTTATAGACCAACAAATTCGACTATTTCTTCCCAGAGTAAATAACAATGAGAGTGAACACAAATATTTTCTACAAAAAACAAATTCACATTAACTACAAACAATACAATAAAATATAGATTATCTCAAAAGCCTTTGACAAGGTATGGCATAAAGGTTTACTACACAAGCTGTCCAGTTATGGAATCACTGGAAGGGTCTTCACGATCATAACAGATTGGTTCCTGAAGGTAGTTCTTAATGACCAGTCCTTCGGAGCCCCAGCGGTCAATATAGGCGACCCACAGGAGTCACTCTTCAGATCAACGCTCTTTTTGATCAATACAGATGACCTGTCTAAGAATATTCTCAGATCATTTGTAAACATCCATGCCGAGGATTCGACTATATTCGGGCGCCCCTCTATAACTGAGTTTGGCAACTGATCTCTCGTCCGTTCTTGTACAAAATACCCGGCCGGGTAAAAACTGGCTGATTACATTCAATGCATCGAAGGCCGAGCTAGTTACGTTCCATCATCGCAGATCTGACAACCGAGCTACTACTAAAAATGAGCGGAGGTACCCCCAGGGAAGCACCGTGCCTTGAAAAACTGTTGGGGTCCAAACTCACACCTGACCTCAACTGGAACTCGTACATACGATCCATTGCTAAGGACGCAGGTAAAATCGTCGGTTCCCAGTAAGTACCTGATGCCTCCTTTATTTATACAAAAGCCTCATCAGACTCAAAATGGAGTACTGTAGTCGTATTTGGGCAGGAGCTGCCGAAACCTTACTCTCCAGCCTTGATAGAGTTCAAAAGCGTCTCCGATCCCCTGTGGGTGACGAATTACTCTCCCCCGTTCAACCTCTCCCCCACAGGTGGGATGTAGCAAGTTTCTCTATGTTCTACTGTTACTTCTATGGAAAATGTGCGGACGAACTACATTCCCTGGTTCCGCCAAGGCTTCATAGCAAGAACACGCCCTGCCACTTACATAGTAGCAAACCACCCACATTCCGTCGGGGTGAAGTAAGTTCCTCTCCAGCAGCTTCTTCCAGCGAATCACTGCCCTGTGGAATCGACAGGATGTTTCCTCGATCACTACAATCTTAACCTATTCAAGGCTAGGTTTAAATGTTACTTCCCTCTCCTATATACACAAATAGACTCCTACCTTAACCCTCTACCTCGATTGACCCTTGCGCTTTTTACATGAACGTAGGTCCTCTCAGAGAAGCACCGTGTCTTGGGACATTGTTGGGCTTCAAACTCACACTCTTGCTCAAGAGGAACTCCTACATACGATCCACTGCTGAAAATGGCCGGTTACCTGAAACCGCTCCAGTATGTACCTGACTCCTCCTGCTTTCCTCTGCCTTTACAGGAGCCAGATCAAACCAAAAAATGGACTACTTGCTGTCATATTTGGGTAGGAGCTGCCAAGACCCCACTCTCCAGTCTTGATAGAATTCAAAGCGTCTCCAAGCCCTTGTGGGCGATGAATTATTCTCCACCCTTCAACCTCTCTCTCCCACAGGCGGGATGTGACACGCCCCTCGCTGCTCTACCGCTATTTTCGATGGAAAGTGCTCGGACGAACTACATTCCCTGGTCCCGCCAAGGCAAACTTTCATGGTAAAAACACACCATGCTACTTACATTGAAGTAAGATCCACTTGAACAGCTTCTTGCCGCTAACCACTGCCCTGTAGAATCGACTCCCAACAAGATGTTTCCCTGATCACTACAGTCTTAACCTATTCAAGGCTAGGGTTAATCGTTATCTCCCTCACCTGTACACGCCTCCTGACGTAACCCTCTGTTTCGAGTAGCCCTCGAACCTTGTAAAGAGTGACCCTCACTGTAAAAATCAAAGAACTCAACTACATCGTCCAGTTCACATTCCTCCCCGGTCTTTTGAACAGGAGTAGAAGTTTATCTCTTGTTGGTGTTTAGGATTGGGTTTCCTATTACTTCTAAAGTCTACACTCCTGCTCGGTTATTTGAACAGGAGTAGAGGTTTATCCCATGTTTCATGCTTAGGATTATTTTCTGGTGCCTTCTTCATCTTTTTATTTCTATTTCACATGCGTTTTATTGGCGTCATCTTGCTTTGGGTAAACTGATTAAAAAAGCCACAGAAATTGCATTCAATTATTATTATTATTATTATTATTATTATTATTGTTATTATTATTATTATTATTATTATTATTATTATTGTTATTATTATTATTATTATTATTATTATTATTATTGTTATTATTATTATTATCATTGTTATTATTATTATTATTATTATTATTATTATTTCATTTGATTTCTGTTGTATAGTTATTTCCTTCCGGGTCCCAACCAGGGACCTAAGGTCAGAAATGTCTTCATAAGAGTTTCCACTAATCATTTTTGTAAAAAAACAAAAAAACACAAGATCACATAATTCTTACATAGATAAAGCTCTTCGTAATGTGTGCGCTGTACTTGTGAATACAATATTTTGTGCTACTTTAAGGTATGGGCTTCCAGGAATCCCTTCAATTAGTCTACTGGAATCTTTTCTAATCAATCCAATGCCTCCAACTTCAAATAGACACATTTTTGAGATATCGATTTCAAGGTCCTTGTATTCTGATACATTGCAGTCTGCAGGGACTGCCATATCAATAAGGAGGCACTTATTTTGTTTGTGGTCTTTAATAACAATGTCTGGGCGGTTGGCTTTGATTGTTCTGTCAGTGTGTATTGTGTAGTCCCATAGAATTGTAACAGGTCCTATCTCCGTAACCGGGTCAGGGTGGTGTTCGTACCAATTTATTCCAGTTTCCTTCCCATAGGAGTTGCAAATTTTCCAGTGCAGATATTGGCCCACTCTGTCATGCCGGGTTTTATATTCAGTGGGTGCCAATATTGTGCAACCTGATATAAGATGATCAATGGTTTCTGGATATTTGTCACAGAATCTGCATCTTGGGCTAACACAGTATTTTAGTATATGTGCTTGATAATTCCTAGTTAACAAGCATTGGTCTTGTGCAGCAACTATAAAACCTTCAGTTTCACCTTTCAACCCTGCACTACGTAGCCACTGATTTATTATTATTATTATTATTATTATTATTATTATTATTATTATTATTATTATTATTATTATTTTATTCCATTTGATTTCTGGCGTGTACACATTTCTTTCCGGGTCCTGCCCAAGACATAAGGTCAGAAATGGCATCATGATATTTTCCACTGACCAATTAAAAAAGAAGAAGCAAGCAAGCAAGCAAGCACACACACACACACACACACACACACACACACACACACACACACACACACTTTTTTTACATAGATAAAGTCCTTCGAAAGGTGTGGGCTGTCGTCACGAGAGCATTTTTTGTATTTCGTTAAGGCATGGGCTTCCAGGAACCCTTCAATGAGTTTATTGGAATCTTTTCCAATCAACTCGAGGGCTCCAACTACAACAGGGATTGTTGATGTGCCACATTTTT
>OZ038513.1:2921550-2949050 GCA_964036315.1 Acanthosepion esculentum | reverse complement strand
TCAATGCTGCAAATATTGCTAATTCTCCATCTTTAAATCCACCAACATAACCTAATTGATTAAAATTTCAAATGCAAAGAAGAAATTCAAATAACCATCGTATAATCTCCGATGTATTAAGTGCCTAAACACTTTTAAAATGATCATAAATCAAATATCTTTTTCAAAGGCGCAATAGTATTTGTCATAGTCGTGAATAGTATATTTATTTTTTTTATAAATTTATGAATTATAAATACATAAAACAAACGTATTGATGGTTGTAATCTCCGACCTTCTTCAGACGTTTGAAACTAAGTGAAATTACATTTTTCAAACAAGCGTTATCTGTGGTCTTTAATAAAAGTTATAGGTACTCAGCACTGTCTCTCTCTCTCTCTCATGGCTGTATGTTTTTGGTTGCTTATTATTTCAATTTTATTGATAATATTTTGAGTATTTAGACAATGTGTGTGGATTAGTTCATTGTTAATAAAAAGCGGGTGGCGTTTATTAGTTGCAAGATCTGTTATTAAATATATTTAAGACGTTTCTACCGGTATTAAATGCTATTTTGTTTATGTTGGGTTTTTGGATTTTAATTTGAATGCCTTCATGAATTTGTAATCGCTTTTTGCAGTACAAACACATACGTTTATGCCTGTGTATATATAGGTTAAACTTCACACATACACATAAACATACACACACAGTCGCATGCGCGCGCGCATACACACACACATTTCTTCTAGGAATACTTTTGATTTTTGAATCCACTCAGTGTTTTCAAACCGCCAGGTTTGACGAAGCGAAACCGAATTTTATCGGTCTCGCGAAATAAAATATTACCCTGGCTTTCTGAAGTCTCCGATTTGTTAATTAATTCTTACTTGCTCTGTTTACTACATTGAGCTCTCGGGATTTACATCCTCCCTGGAATTATACATACGGATTATCAATTAACTTTATAATAATAATAATAATAATAATAATAATAATAATAATAATACTAATAATATATATATATATATATATATACATATATATATATATATATATATATTTAAAGAAAAATAGACCACTTTAAGGCTCCATTGTAATATTTTATTTCACCAGAGACCTTTTAAAGTACTCTGGATCATCAGACATCACTTTCAAAAGGTGAAACGAAAAATGAAATGAAAATTTGCACTTTTGACGGGTAGTATTAAGTTAATGTTATTTAACAGAGAAGGTAGCGAGGAGTGGTGTGAGAGACATGGTCGCGTTTAGAGAGGGTTTATTTTTATATTTCTTTCTATCATTGAGGAAGTAGGGGGTAAGGATCAGACATTGACCTATTAAATCGGTCAAATCAACGGAAATGATATGTTGAAAGGGAAGCAGAGAAGGGGAAAAAGAAAAAGAAAAAGGAAAAAAAGAGAAAAAAAGAGGAAGTAAAGAAAATGGGGATGTATTTAGTGTTTACGCAGGAAGGAGGGGGTGGTATAGTTTTAGCGATTTAGTAATTTAAATATTTAACTCCTTTACAAATGAATTAGGGATTTAATATTAGTTAAATACTATATTTAAAAACACATTAATAATATATATATATATATATATATATATATATATATATAAACTGAAATATGTATTCGCTTGACGAGGAAATGGAATTAATGTCTTAGGCTTAATAACAAAATAAAGCTTTAGCTTCCATTTCTGAAACATGGTTATCACTGTGTAGCGAAAAACCCATATTTTAAATCAATTAAATAATATTAATGCTCTGTAAATTTACATTGAGCACTATTGTGTAAAAATAAAAATATCTATAAGAGCACCGGATTTTATATCTTAGGGTTTTTTCTTTATATATATATATATATATATATATATATATATATATATATATATAGATAGATAGATAGATAGATAGATATTGCATCAAACTGAAAGGAGTGGCGTATGACATGTTTCATTAAGTTAAAGGGTTTTGATGACAGTAGACTGAAACACTGTGATCCGCTTCGTTAAACTCTGAAGCAGAGACGCCATCAAAATCCTGCTTTAACTAATTTCATCTGTCAGTGTGGCTTTGTCGCCTGCAGGGAGGTTGGCCTAGTATCACACTTAAGAAAGCACAAATGAAATATGTCTTTCCCTTACCTGATTTTCTCCACAATAGCCCCTGCTAGCATGCATAAGTATAAAACGAAAGGCACCATCCAATGCTGACTCTCATTCATCGTTCATGGTAGTAAAATCCATCATATATATATATATATATATATATATATATATATATATATATATATATCATAGCAATAAAAGTATTAAGCTTAATATTACTAGACATATTAAAAACGCGCGAAGCAACCGGTTTCGCTCCCGCTCATCAGGCTTACAACGGGAGATTTTAATTTAAAAAACAGAAAATGTACACTAAAAGGAATTGTGGAGGGGGATAAAAAAAAAAATTTAAAATAATAATATGAGCGAATTTAATCATTCCTAAAAGTAATCATAAAATTAATCTGGAACCTTCTAAAAAGCAACCGCATCAGAATTTGGAACATTCCAGTAAAATTTGAAAACTTATAAAAAAAAAGCTTTTGAAAAAAAAAATTCTTCTAAATCTTTGACTTACTAAATATTATTTTTTCTTCGTTGGATATTTTTTTTGAATTTTAAAAACAATCTGATTGTTTGACTGAATACCTAAATATATGTCCTACGAGCAGTAAAATTAATATAACTGTATTCGAAATATCTAAAAAAACATTTTTGTAATGTGCTATCAACCTTTGCGTGGCACCGTATATATATATATATATATATATATATATATATATATATATATATATATATATATATATATATATATATATATATTGAGCAGTTAATTTTGTTTATTTCGAATTTATTTGTTATTATTATAAACGCTATGTTTACCGGGTGAACGTGTTTAATTTTAAACACGTCATATTTTGTTTTAAACACGTTATATTTGCCGGGTGCAAGTTTTTAATTTTAAGCACTTTTACATTTTAGCAATCTCAATATTTACTTAGAATGTGTTGTTTAAACAATGGAACGCCCTGGGTATGACAATTGGCCTTTGATCTGGAGGTTTTGAGGAACTTGGAATCACTTTTAAATTGCCGTTGTTCCCACATCCACCCTAACCTGCGGTGGTAGCACCGATTAGGGTCCCAACTTTGGGCAAATACTTAATCCTCAATCTGGGTTTAAACACTATGAAAATATAAAATACCAGAAGCATATTTCCATAATCACAAACATTCCAGAAATACATATTTGTAAAAAATAAAATAAATTACCAGCAATGCAAAAATAAATAATTAAATAAATAAAATATAAAAAATAATTGCAGCAGATCCTTTTTTCTTATACAACTTCTTAAAGAAAATCAAATTGTATAACATGCGGCATGCAGCCCCCCCCCCGGGTGCCCATGAACCAAACCCCAGCTATGGGTTAAATAGCTCCGCTGCTTTGTGGAAATCTTCGGGAGAAGGAAAGGCTAAGGAGTAAACCCTACACAAATCCGGAGTGGATCCCCTAAGGCGGATGGACGGTACTCTGTTCTACCTTCCGGTAACTACCGCAGCCGCGCTGGTACCAAACTGTATTGGTTTCATCCTCTCTTTTGAACTCTGCTAGCAGGGCCGAGAATGGGAGCTAGACGTCCAGTCAGCCCTAGTTCTCCATACATCCCGCCCAGGCTCGTAGCGCACTGGTGGGACTACACAGTCACCAGTGCCGATGTAACTCCATCGCCTAGCACCTATAGCGCTACTCCATCGTCTCCCGAGACGGACGGATGCCGACGACGACGATATATGCACCCTTGTGTAAATTAATTGAAACAACTGCTTTAGTTTCCTTTCATTCACTGTACGGTCAGTTTTAGACCCACTGGAATGTCAGGGTGTAATCGATTTCTATTTTTTCCTTAGATTAGGTCATTTGCAGTGGCAAAGGTCGATTTATGATCAGCCAGGTTTATCTATCGAACAATAATCAAGTGAGTGTTTGGCTTGTCTGCCATCGAGAGCAGTCGAACTGGGTAGAGAGAGGTCGGAGACTGGAAGTGACGTAGAGATTGGAACCAAACGCCCGCTAACATATTTTGTCGATATAAGTACGAAGAAGCGAATTACTCCACCAACAATCTAAGACTGCTGCTGCTACTATTATTACTACCGACGGAAACGTCGAACAATCTACAATAATCAAAAGGTTGTTTTTGGGCTCGTCTGTCGTCGAGTGCAGTCGAGGTGGGTGGAGAGATATCGGAGACTGGAAGTGACGTCAGAGATTGGAACAAAAACTCCGCTAACATGTACTGTTAATATAAGTACCGATGCTTCTGCTACCGCGAAGATTACTACTACTGTTACTATCGCCGAGGAAGAATGCAACTATAAACTTTAAGCCGCGCACAGAAATATTTATCTCTCCATCGCAAGAGTCGTATATCGTTCTGAGACGATTTCACAACAAGCTAATCACAACCCACTCTCTCTGTCTAGTATGAGTTTTTACGTCAATCATTTTCTTTTCTATAACCCGTTTCTTTTCTATATTATTCTTTTCTGCTATATAAAAGACATTAACAATTCAACCATTGAATAGTTGTTTGTCTGGCTTTCTGCAGATATATATATATTTTTTTGTGCATTCTAAATTTCTTAGCACTCACTCTCCAGTCGTGTCTACATCTTCAGTCGACCGTGAATGGACGAACATCACTTCTGCTTTCTGGATCAAACCAAACACAACGTGAACAGGAAGCAGGATTAAACCAGTGAACCGGTCGAATGATCTACGGATGCTCAGAGAACCTACGGCCACTCCCTTAAGTTCGGTTAAGACCGAGTAGACACCTCAACCCAGAGAGTAAGACGTCGGAGGTTGAGGGGCTGGGGCGAAAGTGTTAGAATTATCGGACGTCATATCTATAAAATTTACTTGAAGAATATAACGTTATATTTCTCGAACCCTATATATATATATATATATATATATATATATATATATATATATATATATATATATATATATATATATATTTCCGATGCAATGAGAACGAAAGTAATATATAAATTCTAACGTTCACAGCATTAATTCAAAAGAAGGCTCAATACCGATAGTAGAGTGATAATTATTTATTATGAGCGGATTGTTCATAACAATTTTTGGTTCTCACCAGTCGAGGTGCAATTGAAATGCACCGAAACGAAGCTGCATCTTTGTAGTGAGTAAACTGTTTTTGTCTATATGATAAAATTATATCATATATATATATATATATATATATATATATATATATATATATATATATATATATATATATATTGGGTTCGTGAAAAGAAAGTCCTCATTTAAAGTTATTAATAACTTTATTAATTATTCGTCGATTTTCATAGAAGTTTTTATTTTGCACTTTATGTTGGTAGGACTCCAGTACATTGTTAAAAATCTACCATTTACTCATTGCCTTCCAATGACAATTTCTGATGGTTTTGGTATCTACTGAAGTATAAGGTCCATAAACACAGCGCTAACATCTCTCCACTTGTACCGCGGACTGCCAGGCTTCATAACGAGACGCTAGTTGAGCAGTCATGCAGAGTGAGGCTTTGAGTCATTCTGGCTACACTTTTTACTCTGGTATTAGTAATGAAATTCTACCACTTTAGGGATCACAATATATCTTGTTTCGTGCAAATGCGGTGATATTAGCAAAGGTTTTCAGTAATTTTCAATAGGGAGTTTCTTTTCCATCGACCCGGTGGTTCGCAAAAAAGTGTAGCGCGCTTCATAGCTGCAGTGGAAGAGGATAGCAAATGAGGTGGAATCATTGAAAGACAAAGATTTAGAAACAGTTTCAAAAATATTTAAATGTCAAAAATAAATATGATTTCAAAATTTAAAATATTATTTTGGATTACTTTGAATTGCATCCATGTTCACCATAGTCTATGAATATAGAATCCAGCGCAGTACGTAATATGTTCAATGAAACAACGTTAAAGATTAACACTCACGAGTCAGACACTCTACTGGATCTTACTATATCGCCAATAACACCAGCAGCTGTTCCGTAATTCTTCAGTCTTCGATATCAAAGGCTGGCAGTGAATATTCCGGAAAAAACATGGCCGCTTTTATACACGTCTGATTGAATATTTTGAGTCTTCTGATTGGGTATAACTTCTATTGGGGAATAAAGTGCTCAATACAGTGAGTAGAGCAGACCGGCCTTCCCTGATGATCCGTTTAGGTGAAACCGTGGTGGGTTTGTCTGACCCTCTAGGTTTAACTATATATATATATATATATATATATATATATATATATATATATATATGCAGAAATATAGATTTAAAGTGTGCTACATTTATGGGATAAAGTGCTCAATATCAGAGAGAGAGCGTATGTAAATATAAATATAAAAGTGAACATTGAAGTCAACACTCAGAGGCGACAGGCTGTTTCATACTGGACACAATCGTCAGGCGGCCTGATAATTGCGTCTAGCATGATATAGCCTTTTGCCTCTGAGTGTTGACTTCAATGTTCACTTTTGTATATATATATATATATATATATATATATATATAGTGTAACCCGGATATAAGAGACCCGGATATAAGAGAAACCCGGATATAAGTTAGATTTTCTCTGATCCCAAATTAGAGCCTGTGTTAATGTATATATAATAGACCAAACCCGGATATAAGAGAAACCCGATATAAGAGACTTCTTCTCCGGTCCCGACAACTCTCTTATATCCGGGTTACACTGTTTAACCTTTTTGTTTCTGTTCTTTTCCATGACCCGCTACACCACTGAACTTGAGGTGATCCATTGTATTCTCTAATTTCTCTCATCCGGTTACACTCCCCACCCCCGGTTATTTGAACAGGAGTAGAGGTTTACTTCCTGTTTCCTGTTTAGAATTCAGCTTCCGTTTCCTTCTAATGTCTCCTCCAAGTCAATATTTCTAACCTCTCTTCCTGAACTGACTATTCTTTTCAATATACATTGTAACCCGGATATAAGAGAGTTGTCGGGACCGGAGAAGTATCTTATATCCGGGTTTATCTTATATCCGGGTTTGGTCTATTATATATACATTAACACAGGCTCTAATTTGGGACCAGATAAAATCTCTCTTATATCAGGGTTGCCCTTATATCCGGGTTTCTCTTATATCCGGGGCTCTTATATCCGGCTTACACTGTATATATATATTTTTTTCTACTCCAGGAGTTGATAAGATCGTCTCTCGTCCGGTCCGCTTTTCTTTTCTTTTTTTTTTGACAGATATAGAGTTTTATCCCTGGGATTTCCAGTTCTTTCCACTCTATACTTCTGACGTCTCCACCTGAACTCTGAAATTATATTCTGTAATTATTAGTTCCCTTCTCAATAGAAGTAGAAAGATTCGCCTATAGTAAGGTTCTCACTCCTCCCCGGTTTTTTGAACAGGAGTAGAAGTGTATCTCTTGTTCTCTGTTCAGAATTGGGTTTCCTTTTCCTTCTAAAATCTACTCCAACTCTATACTTGTAACGTCTCCGTCAACCTTATTCAGTAATTAAATATTGATCTCTTCAAGTCTAGAATTAATTGTTGTCTTTCCTGCATACCCGCAAGAACTCCACTTCATGTCTTTTCTTACGCTAATACAGCTCCACACAGTAACACTCTGCCTTGAGTGGCTCTTGGGCCTTGAGCATTAGTAAATAAATAAGTTTCTCTGTTAATTTTTCTTTGGTTTGGTTTTATCCTTTCTTTCCCGCCTCACAGAACAAATCGCCGCCATGTTTGTTCTCTATTTCCAATCTTTCTTTCTTTCCTCACCTTGTTTTTGATATTTTTTTTCTCGTTTTTGTTGCTTTTGTTGCTTTTTGTCAGTCTCTGTCTGTCTGTCTGTCTGCCTGTTGCTTCGTTGGTCCGCCTCTGTCTGTCGTCTCGAGTAACCTAAGTAGGTCACTGTCGGCTTCGTCTTTTGATGTTTGTTTGACATTAATAGAACAGTATTTTTGGCCACAAACATGGGTACAAGCGAGTGGCTTTTTTGGAGGGGGGGTTGAGGGGGGGATGTCGTGACGGGGGCACTGATTAAAGAAAGTGAGAACACAGAGATATAGAGATTTATAGGGAAGGGAGGATGCAGAATTGGAGTGGTAGCTTTAGGAGTGATTGCAAAGGAAGTTGCCGAGCTTGAGAGAGATCAAGAGAGAGAGAGAGAGAGAGAGAAAGAGAGAAAGAGAGAGAGATGAATAAAGTGATTAAGAGAGAGAGAGAGATGAAAGTGATCAAGAGAGAGAGAGAGTGAGATAAACAGAGAGAGTGAGAACTGACGATGTTGGTGGCGGGTTGCAAATGGTGTGCGACAAGTAATAGAGGGGGAGAAATAAGAAAAGAATTTAAGGGGAAAGAACAAAGAAAGAAAGAATAAAGGAAGAAAGAAAGAAAGAAAGAAAGACACAAAGAACAAAGAAAGAAAGAACAAATAAATAAAGAACAAAGAAATAAATAAATAAAGAACAAAGAAAGAAAGAAATAAAGAAAGAAAGAACAAAGAAAGAAATAAATAAAGAAAGAAATAAATAAAGAAAGAAAGAACAAAGAAATAAATAAATAAAGAAAGAAATAACAAAGAAAGAAATAAAGAAAGAAAGATACAAATAAAGAAAGAAAGAACAAAGAGAGAAACAAAGAAAGAAACAAAGAAAGAACAAATAAAGAAAGAAAGAAAGAACAAAGAAAGAAAGAACAAAGAAAGAAAGAAATAAAGAAAGAAAGAACAAAGAAAGAACAAATAAAGAAAGAAAGAAAACAAAGAAAGAAAGAACAAAGAAAGAAAGAAAGAAAGAAAGAAAGAAAGAAAGAAAGAGAAAGAAAGAGAAAGAAAGAAGAAAGAAAAAAGAGTAAAGACAAAGAAAAAAAACGACTCTTTCTTAAGGAGTGTGTGTTTGTATTTAAGGGGTGGGGATTACGACCTTTGCTAGACGAGTGAAATAAATAGCAGCTTTAGGTGTTACGTAGAAGGTGTTTTAGTGAGGAGTGTCAGGGGCGAAGTGAGAGGTAAAATTACAAAGTGAGTGAGTGAGAAGTAAAAGTAAGACTGAAAGAGTCATGGGTTCTTTCTGATATTTTCTCTCTCAATTTTCCTCACTCTTTCACACATCACTCTTCTTCTCACTCTGTCATTGTCTGTCTCCCTCTCCGCCCCCTCTCTCTCTCCCTGTATATATATATACATATACACATATATATATATATATATATATATATATATATATATATATATATATATATATATATATATATATATGGAGAAAACAACTGAAAAGTTGCAAATTAAAAAAAATTGAAAGTTTTTTTTGTAAAAGTATTTATTTATATTTTTTATATATATATATATTTGATATTTCAGATCTGCCCCGATCTTTCGTCAGAAGTAAATTAAATAACTGTATTCAGAAGTTTGTTTACAAGTAGCGTAATATATATATTTTTTTTTTTTTTTAAGCGTATCACCCCAAGCAAGGCCGGTGGCCACTATCACGCATGGGGTTACAGAAGGGTTGGAGGAAGAGCAGATAGGAGTGGTAAAGGAAGGGATGTGGAGAAAGAGAAGGACGGAGGGTCGATCGAGGCAGGGGGTTACGGGAGATATAGAGCGAGAGCAGATAGGATTGAAAGATGTCAGGAAGTGGATAGATCAAGGCAATTGGAGATGACGATTGACGCTACACTTAAACCGTTGGAGATTGTATTTGTCAGGGAAGCAATCGCTTGATTAGTGCGGCTAATGTGTACATTACAAGATACGCACTAATCGATAACGTATTAATTAATCGAATATAATAATTTACAGGGAATGATGTAATTTGTACGTCACATTTTGGAATCATTCCCAATTCATTTCTAATTTTCGTATTTTTTAATTAAAATATAGGTACATATAAAAACATAGAATAAAAATGCAAGGAATTAATGTTTATTAAACCGAGTTTTTGAAAAACTTATTTCGAGTGTTTTGCTTGTATCGTGTTCTTGTGTTCTTCATTTAATTGGCACTACTGAGAAACTGCTCCTTCAGATTTTCCAAACATATAATCGTTAATATTTTAACCTGAAATTTTTTATTAATAATCTTTCTATAGTAAATGAAGACATCTTTTACATTTCGATATTTTTTTAATAAATGTCAATTTCTGTATCTAATTAAATCGTCCGTTTTTTTAAGCAAAAAATCAGAAAATTCTTTTTAATACCTTCAAAATAAACATGGAAAAAATATTAATTTTTTTTCATAGGGACAAATATATAAATATATATTGTTATTATCGGCTTATATTATAAAATTTATCAATTTGTAATTGTCCATTTTTTAGACACAAATACTCAGAATACTTGACAAACAAAATAGTTACCCATTTTCCATTTTTAAACTATAGGAAATGTTGAATTAATAAGTAACTATAAAAAATGAATTTTCAATTACTATTGTTAAACTGAAGAATGTTTTACTGCACTAATCCAGTGTTATGTATGTACTGGTTGGATTTTGGTAAATACAAATTTTGGCACACTCATATCAAAAACGCATTAAGGCATTCCTGAATTTATACATATATATATATATATATATATATATATATATATATATATATATATATATATATATATATATATATGTACATATTTCTGGATGTGTGAATATATATATATATATATATATATATATATATATAAATATGTATATATTCCAGGGTGTATATATATATATATATATATATATATATATATATATATATACAGTGTAACCCGGATTTAAGAGAAACCCGGATATAAGAGAGATTTTATCTGGTCCCAAATTAGAGCCTGTGTTAATATATATATATAATAGACCAAACCCGGATATAAGAGACTTCTCTGGTCCCGGCAACTCTCTTATATCCCGGTTACACTGTATATATATATGTATATAGGTATATATAAATATATGTATATATTTTCCTGTATATATATATATATATATATATATATATATATATATATATATATATATATATATATATATATATATATATATATATATATATGTATATACATATATATATATATATATGTATATATATATATATTATATTCCTGGGTGTGTGTATATATATATATATATATATATATATATATATATTCCTGGGTGTGTGTGTGTGTGTGTGTGTATGTATATATATATATATATATATATATATATATATATATATATATATATATATATATATATTATGAAATGGACAATGCATAGTTGTCGGACTTCGTCAATTTTATAATCTGTGACGTCATTTGTTTACATTTTGACACGCATCGAGCAGACATGAATGTATCAGAGAAAATCATGGAAGATATTAGTTTAAAGTCGGTAACATCGACCGGGGTGACCGAATGCTCCTTTCCGGCTCAATCGGTTAGCGCGCGGCAGACAATATGATGATTTCGTATAGGATGCAGGTTCGTTTCCTGTCAGAGGACGTATATTTTTTATGAAAATTTATCGGACATTCTATCCGCTAAATGTCGTTAATACTGTTTATTATAAAACAGAGCATTTACTTAAATATTTGTATCTATAAAATGAACGTATAAACATAATAAATATCTTGAAATATATATATATATATATATATATATATATATATATAAGATAATAAAGTTGTATAATTTCCCTCTATTCTCCATATTAATCCATTCTTATAACAGACCCCTAATTGATGCAACCCTCCCCTTGATTAAAGATTTGCTTTAATATTTTATCTTAATAAATTTCGGGTATAGCTTACTCTTCCTAATAATTAAACTGATCCTTAATGCGATAAATGGATAATTTATCCTAAATTTAACTTGCTTTATTTTACCCCCCCCCCATTAATTAATAATAAAAACACTTAATTTTATTCTTTTCTTTCCTTATATTGTCTCAATACAACTTATTGTTAATCCTATTAAAACATATTTCTTGTTGGTATAATTTGGTATCACCTGGCGGCAATCTAAATTCCTTTATATATATTTAAAGGCTTTGGTCATAAATAAACTACCATTTCGACCCCTCTTTTAGTTCCAATTCAACACCTCACTCTTCATTTAACCCCAACCTCAGATGATAAAGTAAATGTCAGGGTCGATTCCAGTGACCCTCACCCCTCTTAGAGAGATACCTCACGCCCTCCACTTACCACCAACTCAGTCGCTTTATCTAGATGACGCATCATTTTGGGTAGGTTTGTATCTTTTCCCCGATGGCTATCTAAATTAAATTCCAAATCCCTGATTCTCAGACCAATTCAATCCAGGGCGGAAGAGGACTGGCGCAAGGTTGCGCCGGTTTGAAATAGGCTATACCCACATGAGGTGGGTGTGAAATGTGCGTTTGTAAACAGTGACTATTAAAGCTAATATAGCATGACTCTTCGGCAGAATTGAGTCACTGTCAGTCACTGTGTGTTTATCTAAATCTAAAAATAAACACGCTAAAATTCACCTTCATCCCTGCCGTGCGCCGATGGCTTAGTGGTAGAAGTTCCGACTGACGCCAATTCGGTCGGGTTTTGATCCTAGCTAGAGGCAACCGGACGTCTAGCCACACTGATGAGCTGTGAAACAGCGAAACAGTCTGTCTGTGGATGACAAATATATATATATATATATATATATATATATATATATATATATATATATTTAAGTTACGAAAAATTTGGTAATCCGTATAGGTAGTCCCAAGGAGGATGAAATTCTGAGAGCTCAATGTAAATCCAGAGCTAATAATTTAAAGAAAAACAGACCACTTTAAGGCTCCATATAATAATTTATTTGATCATAGCCCTTTTAAAGGATCATTAGACTACACTTCACCTTTTGGAAGTGAAGTCTGATGATCCAGCTTCCTTTAAAAGGGCTATAGTGAAATAAATTATTACATGGAGCTTTAAAGTGGTCTGTTTTTCTTTAATATATATATATATATATATATATATATATATATATATATATATATATATATATATATATATAGAGGATTAGAATACAAAATATTAGAAAGAAGTAAATCTATATTTTTTAAGGTTTTATTGAAATTTTATTTAAGTTTCCACATGTCCTCCATCATTAGCAATACAAAGGGTAATACGATTTTGCAGTTCACGGAAAACATTTGCCAACTGATTTACAGTAATGCCTGAAATCACATTAGTTATTTTAGCTATACTTAAAACTAGGTACATTAAACTTTATAACATTTTTTACATATTATTTCTATCGCAAATACAAATAAAGTTATAAATTTTTTAAAGTGCACACAAACTTTATGGACACCCTGTATATATATATTTTCAAACAGGTTTGGTTAAATAATTTAGATATATCATATCGATTAGTTTTGGTTGTGTAAGAAAAATTCTTTCCATATATATATGTGTGTTTAAGTGAAGTTAAAACATTTCAACATTTAAATTCACTCACACACACACACACACACACACACACACACACACATATATATATATATATATATATATATATATATATATATATTACATAGAATAGAAATCCAAATTTACCACATTCAAATAACTATTTCAACCAACAAGAAGATCTATATTGTCATTGTCAACTCAGAAGTGTGAAGGAATATAAAAGGAACTTAAAAATTAAACATTTCCGTTTGTTCAACACCCACAGAGCCCACCTGTGGTTTATACTGAAACTATGCTGAGCGGACCTTAGTTACAGTTTTGGGGAGAGAGCGTTTTATCTAGCGTGATCAACAATCTGAACAAGGCCAGCACGCTCAAGCCCTCGGCCACGATGACTTGTGACTTTGTGCTAGCACAGCTATCGACGGCCATCAAGAGTTCCGTCTAATCAATTTCACACACAAGGCTTGAGTCAACCCGTGGTATGATTTTCAGGCACCTTCCAAAATTGCCGCACGCTGGGATCGACCCCGATCCAGTTCGATAAGTTGCTTTCCTGACAAATCGATTGTGTCTCATGGCCAGAAAACGAACGTCCTCACCACTCAGACACGCGTCCATTTTTTTTTACATTTGGATACGCATCGAGCAGATATGAATGTACGAGAGAAAATCATGGAGAATTGTAGTTTAAAAGCAGTAAAATCGACCTTGCTAACCGAAACGCTCCTCTGTGGCTAAATCGGTAAAGCACGTCAAGCTATATGACGGTTCCGTATAGGATACAGGTTCGATTCCTGTCGGAGGACGCATAATTTCTATGAAAATTTTTAGGACATTCAGGCCGGTAAATGTTGTTTATTATAAACAGAACATTTACTTAAATACTTCTATCTATAAAAAGAACGTTAAACATATCAAAAATGTCTTTAAATAAATTGTCGGACTCTGTCCAATTCAAAAATATATAATACAATATATATATATACAGGGTGTTGCTGCAAAATCCTACACTTGAGAAAAAGAAAACGAAATAGGCAATAAAAACAAAAGTTGTATATGCAGAGACCCAACAGTTTATTTAGCAACAGTTAGAGTTACATACTACATTATTTTTCAATGTAAGGTAAAATATATCATTGAACATGTAACTATTTCCTAATTACTTTTCTATTTCTTTATTTTGAGCACTTTATTTAGAAATATCTGCTCGCCATAAACGTGTTTTTCTTTAATACTTTACAAGTCGACAGTTTCGTTAAACATAAAAAAAATTATTTATTATTTCTTATATATGCAGTGGAATTTAGTGTTAGGAACGCCTCTCCTCACGAACCAATTGGTTCACGAACAGATTTTCCGGACCCCAAAAATTATCGGGTGACGAGCGGTGCCCCAAGAGACGAACATGTGGCAACGTTAGGTGACCAACCTGGAGTGTGGGCGGGAGAGCGTCAGTTGTAATGTAGATTCAGCTCTGTAGACATTCCTGCTCGAATTCGCGGTGCCTTCCCTTGAATTGAGTTTTATGTTAAAAAAAAGAAAAAGAAGGTAGAGGAAGACAAATCTCATTGGACGATCTTTTAGTGAGACAGAGGCCCGGTGAGTCGATTGGTCCTAAGAGACAGAAGAAATAAACCCCGAAAGACAGTTGTCTGTTGTTTTTATGGAAAGGTTCTCCACTTCGAAACAATGACATCCCCTCACGTCCCCCCTTCTCACCCCACTTACGCCATTAATTCACCTCCGTACAGGTACGATAAAATTAAATTAAGTTTTCCTCTATATTTTATCCGTTTAGTATATAAGGAGAAGACACAATTTTAGTAAGTGTTACAAAGGAGAGAAAATGTGGAGAGACATGACAGCCTATGTCCTGAAGAAGAAGAAGAATTGTGCTTATTTTTGTTAATTTAAAAAAAAAATGATTTTCATTAATTTTCTGTTTGAACTTATACACATTATTGAAGCCAGAGTTTAATTGTATATATATATATATATATATATATATATATATATATATATATATATGTGTGTGTGTGTGTGTGTGTGTGTATATGTGTGTGTGTGTGTGTGTGAGTTCGCGCGCGTGCGCGTTAAGGCAGCATATTTTCATTCAAGCATCTTTGGTTAAATAATTCAGATATGAGCAGAATGAGATAGATAGATAGATACGAATAGATAGATAGATAGATAGATAGATAGATAGACACGATTAGATAGATAGATAGATATATAGATAGATAGATAGATAGATAGATAGATACGAATAGATAGATAGATCGATAGATAGATAGATAGATAGACACGAATAGATAGATAGATATGAGTAGAATGAGATAGATAGATATATAGATAGATAGATAGATATGAATAGTCTGAGATAGAAAGAAATGAAACAGAGGCGATAGATAGATAGATAGATAGATAGATAGATAAGTGAAAGGAGATAGATAGATAGATAGACATGAGCAAATTGATATAGATAGATAGATAGATAGACATGAGCAGAATGAGATTGATAGATAGATAGATAGATAGATAGATAGATAGATAGAAATAAATAAAACAGAGGCGATACATAGATAGATAGACATGAGCAAATTGATATAGATAGATAGATAGATAGATAGATAGATAGATAAGTGAAAGGAGATAGATAGATAGATAGACAGATAGATAGATATATATGCTTTATGATTTGATATTTGTTCTTCTAAAATTAAAATGACAATTGAATATGCGCTGTCTGAATGTCAAGTTTTTTTGCGTGGGTGGGTCAAATTCTCCGTCGTATTTTCTTCATCGGACCATTCCAGATTATCTATCTGTTATATATCTATCTATCTATCTATTTTTATTACTATAAACGTTATTTTAGTGCGTGCACCTATTTGAGCTGATATCTTTCTGCCTACAGTGAGAGGTACTACTAAATAAAGTTGTTACCCCCGACAGGAATCGAACCCGTTACCCCTTTAGCCACATTCTACAGCCGAAACATGCCTTTACCAATTTGGCCACGCAAGTTAAATTTCACAATCTAGGCCGGTTGTTATCTATTTCCCTCTTGAAGAAAATAAAAATTATAATCAGGAATATTAAAAGCGTCTACCCACAAGAAATACTGTTTGGAGGAGGGCGCTCGCCAAATCTTTTTTCGCAGAGAGACAGATTACTGAGAGAATGACGAGTGTCGGTCGGATAACCATTTTGTTCAATACGATACACTAAATAGACGAGAAATAAAAACAACAAACGTATTTATTTACCAAAAAGTTATCAAAGAAAGCGACATAAGAAATAAAATACTTATATCCACACCCAATGCACACATGTCCGATCTCACAACTTGTACTGGTGTTATCACGGCTATGACTAGCTTAGACCAGCTCTGACCAGCTTGGACAAGCTATGAGTAGCTAAGAGCAGCTTAGACCAGCGGCCCGTGCGAAAACACTCTGGTCCCCACGTTAAGAACTGACCTTGTGTCACAACATGACTCAGTGTTTCAAGTAAATCTACCTTTCCTGGTGTAGGGATTCGTCCCTACGCTGGTGGTATCACGGCTACGACTATCTTGGACCGGTAAAGTAAACATCCATATCCGATCACACAAGCTAAACATTCTAAAATGCTAGTGAAATTTGTGAAACTGCCATTTATTTTTGAAGATATAATCAATACCTGCTGCATCCAACCAAGAGAATTGCTTTTAAATGTTCGTCAGTCAACTTTATGTGTTGACTTTACGTACTTTTGATTTTATAATGGATTCAGGCAAAATATATGACATAATTGGCTGAAGTCAAGCCTTTTTATATGCAGCATTCTTCCAACTAGTTTAAACACGGCAATGCAAGTTAAAACATGGCCGCTTCAGTCGTCTCATAATTGCTTTTCTTAGAAACTTCATTGCAGGTAGTTAAATAAAAAGCGCTCAGATATCAAAAAGTCGGTGAATTTTTTATTTTACTGATGCTCCTAAAAACACCATCATGCAAAAATCAGATTTTTTAAAAGATATAATCAATATTTGCTTTAGAATTGCTGCATCCAAATAGAATTGTTTTCAAATGTTTGTCAGTCAACCTCATTACATGTGCTGACTTTACATTAGATTTTATAATGAGTTCAGACAAAATATGACATAATTTGCTGAAGTCCTTTTTATATATGGCAATCTTTTAATCTGTTTAAACACAGCAATGCAAGTTAAAACATGGCCGCTTCAGTCGTCTCATAATTGCTTTTTTTTAGAAACTTCATTGCAGGTACATGAAAAGCGCACGGATATCAAAATTTTTTATTTCATTGATTTTCCCAAAAGAAACTATCATGCAAAGATCAGATTTTGGCCAAATTTGAGCATTTTTACTTGCATTCATTTTAATCTTTTCTACATAGTAAATTTAGCTACAATCTATTGATAATTCCATATAAATAATTATATGTTAGCTCATTTGTAGCTCAGTGTGGTGGTGGACTGGATGTGGCCCACGTCCATGGTTTGGTGACCCCTGATCTAAAGAATATGGGTTGATATTACAAGGTTGACGCTCAGCTGATGGAACAGCTGTCCGGCTGAAAATAGAGATCAATGGTTTGCTAAAGAAAATCAGGCAGATGTTTTTATTTGACTTCCATCGAACAAGGCAGTTAAAATGATTAGTACATCATTTTTAGTAATGTGTTTATACATTTGTCATTGTCAGAACTTTGAAGTACTTAGTGAATTTATTTAGCTTTTTGAATCGACATTGTTACAAGGCTCATTCATAAACAACTCTAGGAAACAAATGCTGCATGGGGAAATCATTTGATATGATTTTCTGAGGAAATAATGACGTTTTTCTTTTTCAGTTATATTTTAGTTATCAATATTGCATCTTTTAAAAATCCAAAGAAGAATCAGCAATGTTATTGGTCCTGACCTGGCATCTCCACTTCAGTCACTTTTCCATTGTGGCCCACGTCTATAGTTTGGTGATCATAATCATAAAAGACATATAAGATTTCTTTACCTGCCATATGGTTTACAATCCTGACTAAGACTGCATTGTTGTGATAAAATTTTAAGATCATCTTAAGCAGGGATCCACAAATCTTTATTCGCAGAGAGCTGAGAATGATGAGTGCCGGCCGGATAACCATTTTGTTCAATACAATACACTGAATACACAAGAAATAAAGACAACAAACATATTTAATGGAATGACTGGATGTTTTCGGGCGTTTGCCTGATGACTACGAAGATAAGCTTTTGAATTTTCAGTGTTTTCTTTTTATGAAGACGTTTGATATATCTGTTAGAACATCCATAGCCTAGCGTTTGCCTGATGACTACGAAGATAAGCTTTTGAATTTTCAGTGTTTTCTTTTTATGAAGAGGTTTGATATATCTGTTAGAACATCCATAGCCTAGCGTTTGCCTGATGACTACGAAGATAAGCTTTTGAATTTTCAGTGTTTTCTTTTTATGAAGAGGTTTGATATATCTGTTAGAACATCCATAGCCTAGCGTTTGCCTGATGACTACGAAGATAAGCTTTTGAATTTTCAGTGTTTTCTTTTTATGAAGACGTTTGATATATCTGTTAGAACATCCATAGCCTAGCGTTTGCCTGATGACTACGAAGATAAGCTTTTGAATTTTCAGTGTTTTCTTTTTATGAAGACGTTTGATATATCTGTTAGAACATCCATAGCCTAGCGTTTGCCTGATGACTACGAAGATAAGCTTTTGAATTTTCAGTGTTTTCTTTTTATGAAGAGGTTTGATATATCTGTTAGAACATCCATAGCCTAGCGTTTGCCTGATGACTACGAAGATAAGCTTTTGAATTTTCAATGTTTTGTTATTTTGCATGAAGAATATATTTCAAGAGAAGGGGACTGATCTTGTTCTTATACCGGAGTTGGGTGGATGACTGGCCAACTTCAAGCAATGGATGTTGTCTGCAACCGTCCATTTAAACAAGAAATGCGTAAAAATTGAAATGACTGGATGTTTTCGGGTGTTCCCAGTTTTACGGGTGGCAACAGGAAAAAAAAACAGATTTGGAATTTATTGTAAAATGGAATCTTGAGTTTCCGTCAGTGAAGATGTTATAAAGAAAGGTTTCAAGAAGTGTTGTCTCACGACAGCCATGGATGGCTCTGAAGATGACATCCTTTGGCAAGAGAATGAAGAGGTCGAAGATAATTTTGAACAGGACGAAGATAATATTGTGAATAATAATTTGTTTAATGACAATTTAGATATTGATTCTTTAATCGAAAGTGGTGATGATGTTGATGATGATGATGATGATGATGATGATGATGATGATGATGATGATGAAAATTAAAATTTTAATAAATTGTTAACTTGATATCATCTTTTCTTCGAAATTGGCCTTTTTTATTTTTTATTTTTTCGCCAAATAAAAATTGTGGTTACTGATAAACATAAAATTATCGACAAGAACTGTTACAATTATTATTATTGGATTTAAAATGAAAATTGTGATAATATATTTCCTATTTTAGAACAACAAGTACGTATTTATTATCATAAATTAATATCGAAAAAATATTTTCTTTAAACCTATTTATAATACGCACCCCTACTATCACCTGTAATTTACAGTAAAAAAATGCGTATTATTTTCGAGAAATTACGGTATATTACGTTGTAGGCCCATTAAAAAGAATGAAACGTCTTTCGCTTTTTCCTTCTTTCTTTCTTGTTTGTATTGGGTTGGCAACTAAGTCCCTGTCGTTTTCTTTTTAAATTTATATTTTTTTAAAGTTTTAATTAAAAAACAACAACTAATTAATCAATAATGTATTCTCCCTTCTTTACAACTTCTTCCCAACGTTCAACAAGATTTTCAAGACCTCCTGGGTAGAAATCATCCTGTTTCGACTCGATAAATGCATCCAACCAAGCTCTTCATTCTGCATCAGTATTGAACGAAACTCCGCGCATAGCATTTGAAAGAGATCGAAAGAGGTGGAAATCCATTGGTAGACAAATCAAGAGAGTACGGCGGGTGTGGCAGCCCTACCCAGCCATGTGTTTGAATGGCTTCCTTGGTCATATTGGCGAGATGAGGGCGAGCGTTGTCGCGCAGCAAAAGAACTCCATGCCTCCGATGAGGTCTTTTCTCTTGAATAGCCGCGTTGAATCGTTCCATCTGTTGAACATGGAGTTCCGCTTTGACTGTTTGGTTCCGTTCAAGCAATTCGTAATGGATAATCCCTTCCCAGTCACACCATACGCACAACATCGTTTTACGCGGATGAAGATCTTGTTTCACGCGCGGTGCCGCTTGTTTAACCGGGGCCAAGCCATTCCCTGCGCTGTTTCATATTGATGTACAGGCACCCATTTTCCGTCGCCAGTAACGATCCGGTAAAGAAATCGTTGCTTGTGTCCATGAGTTGAGCGGTGACGAGCAAACAAAACAGCGGAGATTGTGGCTCGTTGATTTTTGCTGTTGTCACTTAAATCATGCGGACCCCCAGGCTCCACACTTCTGAACCATCGAGTGAAGATGCTTCTCCATTTTCTCTGTCAGGTCCCTTGTCGTTTGACGAGAATTCTTCTTCAAAAATTGGTTTAATCACTCAACTGGACGGCCAGAACGAGGCGTGTCTTTGAGGTCAAAATTTTCATTTTTGAACTTGGCATACAAATCACGAATAGTTCTTTCATCTATGGCATCCTCTCCATACACAGCACAAATGTCGCGAGCAGCTTTAGCGGCCTTAGAACTTTGATTAAAAGCGAAAAGAAGGAAGTGTCAAAAATGCTCCTTTTTCTTAACTTCACCTTCCATTTTAATGATCTGAAAATAAACAGAAATTAACTTAAATTAACTCGAAAAAAAAATTCTAAAATTAAAAAAAAACGGCTGGAACTTAGTTGCCGAACCCAATAGTTATCAGGGAAGCAAGTAAGAGGAAGGGAGTTTCACTGTTGGGAAGTGCGAGAGAAGAAGCTGTTGGAGTAGAAGAAGCGGTTACATTTAACGGTTTCGACATTAAAAGGGTTGGACAAACATGTCACCCTTGTAGCACGCGTAAATTGATTTAGTCGGGGCACCATTTAGAGTAGTTGCCATGAAAATATTCGTAGAAAAGGACAGAGGGAAGCCACATTACGTCGATGTAAAAATGACTGAAGTCAAGACCCCAAGTCAGGACCGATCACATTGCATATCCGTCTTTGGATTTTGTCGAGTAGCTCGAGATTAAAAGCGGGGACACCAGACCATATATGGCAACAGTATTCCATGCATGGGCGAATGGCAGATTTGTATATGTGAAGGACGGACTCGGGCCAGGAAAAACCTTCTGGCGTGACACAGAGAAACAACTTTCTTTGCGGTAGATTCAGCTATTGTAGTTGTTCCACCTCAGGTCAGTGGAAACCATGAGACCAAGATGGCGCAGAGAGACGCTCTCGACGAGTTGAACATCAACCGTGCTGATAGGAGGCGGGGACGTTTCTCTATGGTGAGTAAATGACAGCAGTCTCGTTTTGGATGCACCAGGAGAAATTACAATTGTGATAAAAGTAAAAATAACCTCATACACTCCATATTCCATTGGTAGAAGTAAATTGTACTCGAACAGCGTCTTCCCATGAACCACTGCTCTGGCGAAGATTATATTTATCAGGGAAGCAAGTAGGAGGAAGCGAGTTCCACTGGCGGGAAATGCGACAGAAGAAGCTGTCGGAGTAGAAGAGAGGTTACATTTAACGGTTTCGTCATTAAAAGGGTTGGACAAACATGCCACCCTAGTAGCATGCTTAAATTGATGTAGTCGGGGCACCATTCAGAGCAGTTGCCATGAAAATATTTGTAGAAAAGGACAGAGGGAAGCCACATTACGTCGTTGAGAAAGCGACTGGAGTCGAGACCCCATCTCAGGACCGATCATATTCCATATCCGTATATGGATTTTTGTCGAGAACTTCAAGATGAATAGCGAGGGCATCAGACCATATATGGCAACAGTATTCCATACTTAGACGAATGGCAGATTTTTAGATATGAAGGACGGACTCCGGCGAGAAAAACCTTCTGGCGTGACACAGAGGACCAACTTTCCTTGCGGTAGATGAAACTCGTAATCGCTTTTGTTAGAAACTTCATTACAGGTACAGTATTTACATTAGTCGGACTATTGTCCTCATCTTTGTCGCCATTTTTGTCACAACGTTTCGGCCGTTGTACGCTCCGGCCTTCTTCGGTTGGTTGGAATTTCGAACCGAACCCTTTATTTCGATCCCTGGGGTTGACTGTTCTAGTTCCACGAGCCATGTTTGATGGATGTCAGTTATCAGTTATCTCCTGCTAATTTTCCCCCTGAAAGTTCTCCACTGCCTGAACCGGGTATTGAACTCACACTCTTTGGGTCTGTCAATACCCGGTTCAGGCAGTGGAGAACTTTCAGAGGGAAAATTAGCAGGAGATAACTGATAACTGACATCCATCAAACATGGCTCGTGGAACTAGAACAGTCAACCCCAGGGATCGAAATAAAGGGTTCGGTTCGAAATTCCAACCAACCGAAGAAGGCCGGAGCGTACAACGGCCGAAACGTTGTGACAAAAATGGCGACAAAGATGAGGACAATAGTCCGACTAATGTAAATACTGTACATAATACCTCATCTCAGAAATATAGACAGATTCATTACAGGTACTTACACAAAAAAAGAAAAAATTATTTCACTGATTTTCCTAAAATATATATGACAGTCAGATGCAAAAATCAGATTGGCCAAATTTTGGCATTTTTATTTATATTTATTTTAATTTTATAAATAACCGTTTGTCCTCAGAGAATAAAAGTTCTGTGATTTATAAATTAGTTACCAAATCAATAGTTATATTACACCAAGTGTGCATATATCCGGCTCTCACATGCTCTGCAAAAAAAAAAAGTTTAGTGAGATTTGTGAAACTGGCATTGACCTTTTATGATATAATCAATATTAGCTTTAGAATTGCTGCATCGAAACAAGAAAATTGCTTTCAAATGTTCACCAGACAACCTCGTTACATGTGCTGAGTTTCATATACTTTAGAGTTTATGAGTTCAGCTAAATTCGCTGAAGTCGGTCCTTTTTATATACGGCGTTCTTCAAACCGGTTCAAACAAGACAATGCAAGTTAAAAACATAATTGCAGCAGCAGGATCGTAATTTGCTTTTCTTAATTGCAGGTACTTTCACAAAAAGCGCTCTGATATCAAAAGTTGCGAAAAGTTGCCAAATTTTTAATTTCACTGATTTTTCAGAAACTTATATGACTGTCAAAATCAGATTGGCCAAATTTTGGCATTTTTATTTACATTTATTTTAGTTTTTTTCTACATAGTAATTTTAACTACAATCTATTGATAATTCCGTAAGTTAAACTATAATTTATATAAACTATATATTAAAGTCGACAATGACAATAAAATAGTTATTATAGCAAACCAAGTGCGAACATATCCGAATCTCACATACTAAGCAGCGCAAAAGTTTAGTGAGATTTGTGAAACTGGCGTTTACCTTTTTAAGATATGATTAATAGTTGCTTTGGAATTAACTGAATCCAAACAAGAGAATTTCTTTCAAATGTTCACCAGGCAACCTCGTATGCTGATTTTGTCTATTTTAGATTTTATAATGAGTCCAGGTAAAATAGATGACATAATTCGTCAGTCCTTTTATATATACGACACTCTTCAAACCGGTTTAAACACAGCAATGGCAGTTAAATCATGACCGATGCAGTAGGCTTGCAATCGCTTTTCTTAGAAATTTCATTACAGAAAAGCGCTCGGATATCAAAAGTTGCCGAGTTTTATTTTACTGACTTTTCTAAAACTTATATTACTGTCAGAAGCAAAAATCAGATTGGCCAAATTTTGGCATTTTAATTTATATTTATTTTAATTTTGTAATTGACCATTTGTGCTATGTGTAAAAAAAAGTTCTGTAATTTATAAATTTAAATGTCAGTGCGCAGCTGCATATATAGAACGAACGTGTCTAAGTTTGGAAACTAGGTTGGGTCAACACATACCTGCATTTACTAGATTGAATCCTTATAATCGCACACGTGTTCTGGAATCTGAGCGTGAATCTGCGATTGGACAACACCTTTTGGACAATGAACTATGCTCTTTCAAATTTTTCTATCGACTCATTCTCTATTTTGCATAAGGCTCGTTCCAAACACCATTTGCAAGTGTTGGAAGTTGTATGTATTACATTACAGCAACTACCTTTGTGTGAACAGAAGGAGAATTTTCTTAGGTCACTTCATTTATTTGCAGGAGCGTGAGGATTCATTTCTTTCAGATTTTTCACTCACGCTGGAGTATTTACAACTTTTTAATTTACGTATATTTTAATCGTTAATTTACATTTTTTAGACGAGCTCCAAATCTTCCGCTATATTACTGATCTATTCATACTAATTTTGATACAATAATTTTGCCAACGTTGCTTCCTGAAGAAGTTATGGCCGAAAGGCGCCTTGATAAAAAACAAACAAAAAAAAAACAAACAAACAAAACAAAACAAAACACTGAACAGTATTTGTTTAAAACAATTTTCATTTTTTTCTACATTGTAAGTTTAACTAAAATCTAATGAAAATTAATGAGGACTCGGCCGGGTGGTTAGAACATTCGCATTCTGACGATGCGACCCGAGTTCGAATCTCAGCATTGTCGATTTGTCAGGAAGAAGATATCATCGGACTGGAGGGATCTATCCCAGCGTACAGTGTTGGAGTTTTTGGGTACCCTGGTGTACTAGTGAGCCAGCCAAAATGAGCTGACTCATTTTATAGTTCACCAATAGAAAGATTAACCAATCAGAAGGCTCAAAATATTCAATACCACGTGTATAAAGGCGGCCATGTTTTTTTCCGGAATATTCACTGCCAGCCTTTGATATCGAAGACTGAAGAATTACGGAACACCTGCTGGTGGTATTGGCGATATAGTCAGATTCAGTTGAGTGTCTGACTCGTGAGTGTTAATCTTTAACGTTGTTTCATTGAACAGATTACGTGCTGCGCTGGATTCTATATTCATATACTATGGTGAATATGGTCAACATACGGCACCTTTGGAAAGTGCCTTGTAGACGGAACGAAGTCACAAGACATCGTGGCCGAGCATGCTGGCCTTGTTAAAATTGTTGATCACGCTAGATAAAACGCTCTCTCCCAAAAACTGTAACTAAGGTCTGCTCAGCATAGTTGCAGTATAAACCACAGGTGGGTTCTGTGGGTGTTGAACAAATACAAATGTGCCTGCGCAAGCGTCTGCAATAGGGATTGACTAGCCGCTCTAGTAGACGGGTATCCTCGAATACGAGTGGCCAGCTATACATTGATATTTCCATAGAAATAATTATATTTTAGCTCATTCATGACACAGTGCTGTGACGGGTCGGATGAACTGACATCGTTGGTGACACCTGGTTTAGATGAAGAAATAGTGTCGGATAAAATAAATCCGTTTAAAAATTATTGTTGTTTAAATTTAGAGTATGAAACTTGCAGATATAGACTCGTGAAAGCGCCAACAAGAGATATGCGTTCCTTAGGTTGATAATTCAGACTTTGCTGCACCAAGTCTCCTGTGTCCAAATTGGTAGCGTTTCGATTACAGGAGCGATTTCTTTGGTGGAAAAAAGAAAACAGTTTCGATTCTTTAATCTTTCTTAAACAGGATAATCTCGATCGAGGCCGATTGTTATTAACTTTCTTGTTTAATAAAAAAAAACAAAACAACAAAAGCAAAAACAAAGGATATCAACACAAACATATATCAATTGATGATAACCTCTGACGAGTGGACGGATGGGGCCCTCAACGAAACACTGGTGTCTGGATCCTGATGACAATCTGATAAGTGACAAAACTCTTACTAATATTAATTATATACATACATACTAAGTGACAAAACTCTTACTAATATTAATTATATACATACATACTAAGTGACAAAAGTCTTACTAATTTTAATATATATATATATATATATATATATATATATATATATATATATATATTGTCATCCACAGACAGACTGTTTCGCTGTATCACAGCTCATCAGTGTGGCTAGACGTCCGGTTGCCTCTCGCTAGAATCGAAAACCGGCTGAATTCGCGTCAGTCGGAAATTTTACTCTGAAGCCGTTGGCGCACGGCAGAGAAGAAGGTGAATTTAAGCGTATTTATTTTTTAGATAAACACACACTGAGAGAACTCGATTCGATTTACCGAAGAGTCTTGCAGTGTGTGTGTGTGTGTGTGTGTGTGTGTGTGTGTGTGTGTGTGTGTGTGTGTGTGTGTGTGTGTTTAGGCAGCAATCCTTCTTTCATGCACATTTCATTGAATACTACAGACAAGGAGCTTTTATTTAGTTTTTTTATACATTTTCTCATGCAATCTAATAATTTTTTCTTCTTTTCGGATGATAAATTATATAAAAACTGTCCGAACGTTCTTTTTATCCGAGCGCTTTCGGCTATACATTTAACCATTTTCAAGGATGAAATATTTTAACTGTTAAATAAGAAATAGTTTGTTGTATGTATGTGTTATAAAATGTTTTCATTTTTCAAAACATGGTCAAGATATATATATATATATATATACATATATTGTATTGGGGCAGCAGATCATTATTGAAACATATATTAATGCTTTAATATTTTTTTTATTAAGTTGGTCCTAACCTTTCGGTTCACATGAGTCATCGTCAGAATTGTTAAACAGACATGAAACAAAGATATCAACCATCAAAGATATGTTGTTATTTTGACGTAGAATATTGTTATGCGACGATAACGGTCGCAGAATAGCAGACGCAGAGATATCTAGACATTGGTTCTGTTGCATTACTTCGGTCTATCGCGTGTATGATGTCATAGAACCGCATCTTGAAGTTACGATCTGCGTCTGCAGTCTGGGAGTTAGGTGGCCAGTTGTAAGGGATGATATGG
>OZ038513.1:2904050-2906550 GCA_964036315.1 Acanthosepion esculentum | reverse complement strand
ATATATATATATATTCATTCAATTATTATTATACATTCATGGTTATCTCTCTCTCTCTCTTTATATATACATATACATACATATATATATATATATATATATATATATATATATATATATTGAGAGAGAGAGACCGACAGAGAAAGAGACTGGGTGACGCTATCTCTCTCTCTCTCTCTATCTCTCCCTCCCTCTCTCTCTCTCTCTCTCTATATATATATATATTGATAGATTTGTCACTCTGTTCATTCCCTCTATCTCTCCTGTCTCACTCTCTCTCACACACACATATATACGTGTGTGTGTGTGTGTGTGTTTGCTACTCAAATGTTCGAGAAACTTTAGCAACTTTCTTCGAAGTGTGTATACTACAAACATTTGCCACAACCTTTTATGAGCAGTACATAACGTCTTATTCCTGCATACATTCAGATTTGGAATCACAAATCGTATTGCTGGCCCTTTGCTTTTAAAACGTGATATTTTTTCAAGTTATAAATATTATACATATATATATATGTATATATATATATATATATATATATATATATATATATATATATATATATATATATATATATATATATATGATTTAAAGTCAGTTTTTTCTAATAGTTTATAATTCACTTTTCCTGTTGTTTTCAGATGAATATAGGTTTGCGCCTAGTGTTACACACAAGTTTAAACAAAACACACACTAGTGCCCTCACACATACACACATACACAATAACACACACACATTGGGAATATACATATATATATATATATATATATATATATATATATATATATATACATATATATGTTCCAGTGAGACAACGTAGCTAACCATTACACCACATTGAAGTGCCCGTAAATGATTTTCTAACCATAGTTTATATATATATATATATATATATATATATATATATATATATATATATATATATACTTATCGTGAACTTTCGCGTATTTTCTTTTCAATACGTTCCAAGATATCAATATGTGGAAAGATTTTTTAATTCGTTTTTGTTTCAAAAATATTTCCTATCCATTTTTTTTAAAAAGAAAATGAACATTTCAATAAATATAGCCTATCTTTAGTGTTGCATGAAATATGCCTTAATAACGTATTCTTCACATACACAAATGCAACACCCACCCATATATACTTATATTTAAACATATATGCATATATATATGTGTCTGGGTCTGCTGGCGTCTGTGTGTCTATGTGTGTGTTTAATGTTCGTTTTTTCGGATTGTACTAAGGTGTGTGTCAATGCGTCTTCCCCTATCTGGGAGATGTTTAGTCGTGTAAAACGTTATTTCTTCATTAAGACTAATTTCAAATTTTCGATGGTTAATGGTCACAAAAGGATAAATATATTTAATTTGGAATTTTATTTTGTAGAAAATCAGCATTTGCTTTCAAGGTAAAATATTTCTTTCTTTTTCCAAGTGATTAGACATATGACATAAATCCTTCAAACACTAATAATAGTGGAAATATTTCTTAAAAACTTACTTTCTTTTAACGTTTGTAAAACAACATTCATACACGAAGATATAAATCCTTTCATAGTAGACTGGCAGGGAGTGTTCACTAATTAGAATACCATAGATTTTGTATCTTTTAAAGAAAAAGAAAACGCCATTGTTCAAAATGAAGCTACATGAATGAACGGAAAGTTTTCTTAATGAAAATTCAAAATGGCCGACGTTGACGGCTGCATTCAAGCAAATAAATCGAAACCTTTTTTCCTCATCGGAAAAATGAAATTGAACATATTTTCGGCTTATGTACGGATTTCTGGTGGCAAATTTTAAAATTCTGGACTCCTAATTCAGTCAAAACATTCGACAAGTTTTTCCAGTAATTTAAAACTTTGGAAATATTTTCACGTTGTACTTACAGATAAACTTAGGGCTACAACACGATTCACTGTGAATATACCTCCCAAGATAACACTATATATATATATATATATATATATAATGACAGATAGATAGATACATAGATAATGTATATTATATATGCATAGATACATGCGTATATATATATATATATATATATATATATATATATATATATATATATATATATATATATATATATATATATATGTACGTTAGCTGAATAGTCATCTAAAATGATTATTGTGTAATGTTCAAGCCAAGGAAATGAAATGAAATTTAATAGGCATAATCTGGTACAAGGTCAGAAGGAAAGCGCCCGAATTGAGTATCGAAATCAGAACCTTAACTGATCATCAGCCCTCGAAAATACGAGATCATTTACTGAATCACACAGGGGAAACATACTGACCAATGCGGAAATATAAATACTCCATTTGAAAAAAAAAACGTAAAGGAAAAGAAGAGAACACACACACACACAAAAAAATGTTTCCCATGTCTTTCGAAAAGGTTATCCTGTTTAGACATATATATATATATATCTATATATCTATATTGAAATGTGTGTATTATTTAGATATTGTGAGTCCGAGGGATATT
>OZ038513.1:2864050-2896550 GCA_964036315.1 Acanthosepion esculentum | reverse complement strand
GGGTGTGTGTCTATGTGTGTGTGTGATTGTGTGCGTCATTGTGCGTGTGCGAGATTGTGTGTGTGTGTGTGTGTGTGTTTGTCTGATTGTGCGTCTTTGTGATTGTGTGTGTGCGTGTGATTCTGTGTGTGAGATTGTGTGTATGAGATATTGCGTGTGACTGTGTGTGTATGATTGTGTGTGCGTGATTGTGTGTGTGTGATTGTGTGTGTGTGTGTGTGTGTGTGTGTGATTGTGTGTGTGTGTGTGTGTGTGCGTGTGTGTGCGCGTGTCTGTGCATTCTGACATATTGCGAAATATATATAACCCTTTGGAGAATGTATTTATTTTGATGTCAACAAGATTCGCTGTTGAGCCGCGACGTGATCAGAAAAGAAACGATTCTACATCACAAGATCCAAAGGTCCTTGAGAAAGGTTTCATGTTTATTTTCTGAGTGTTCTTTTTAATTTAACTGTATCCCTTTAGAAAAAGGATTTTGAAACAATTACGCCACCAATGCCTTTTTATAGTTTAAATATCCCATAATACTCCAGTAATAATCAAGACATTGAGCAAGAAATTAGTTATCAAACATTGTGAGATAATTAAAACCGAAATAATTGTTAGAATCACATAGCATTAAAATCACGTTTCTCTTTGGTTAATAAAAACTAATTTTTTCTCTTTGGGTAATAAAAACTCATTTTTTTAATGACGCCAGTTTATCAGTGAACGATATTATATATATATATATATATATATATATATATATATATATATATATATATATATATATATATATATATATATATATATATATATATATATATATATATATATATATATATATATATAAGGACACATGGCACAGTGGATAAAGGCTCTAGATCCAGTGACAGGGTTAGGGTTAGGGTTAACCCTTACCTTATCTCAGAAATATATATATTTCTGACGTTCTTTTTATATATACAATAGTAAAATCGACCTTGCTAACCAGACGCTATCTGTGGGCGAAAGGTTAAGGCACATCACGCGAAATGACGGTTCCGTATAGGATACAGGTTCGATTCCTGTCGGAGAGCGAATATTTTCTATGAAAATTTCTCGGACATTCAGGCCGGTAAATGTTATTTAATACTGTTTATTATAAAACAGAGCATTTGCTTAAATACTTGTATCTATAAAAAGAACGTTAAACATATCATAAATGTCTTTAAATAAATTGTCGGACTATGTCCAATTCTAAAATTATATATATATATATATATATATATATATATATATATATATATATATATATATATATATATATATATATATATATATATATATATATATATATATAAAGTGAGAAACCAAAAATGTATGTGTTTGTGTGTGTGTACCCGAGTGGTTAGAACATTCGTATTCTGACCATGAGACTCGAGTTCGAATCTCACCACGGTTGATTTGTCAAGAAGCAGTCTTCCTGATTCTGTGGGTTTGGAGGAGGACGATCCCAGCGTGCGGCACCCCTTTGTAAAGGGCCTGAAAAGCATACCACGGGCTGACCTAAGCCTCGTCAGTGAAATTGGATAGACGGGACACTTGGGAGACGTCGATAGTTGTGCTAGAACAAAGTCACAAGTCATCGTGACTTTGAGTGTGCTGGCCTTGTTCAGATTGTTGATCATGCTAGATAACATGCTACCATAGATGCAGTAGAAACCACAGGTGGACTCTGTCTGTGTTGAACAAACACAAATGTGCCTGAGCGAGCGTCTACAAAAGGGATTGGCTAGCCACCCTACTAGACGGGTATCCTCGAATACGAGTGGCCGGCTATTATTATTGTATATAGAAGTGAATATTGAACTCGAAACTCAAAGGCGATAGTCTTTTTCCTATGTGGCCTGATGATTGCGTTTAAGCCTGTCGCCTCTGGGTTTTGACTTCAATGTCCTCTTACACACACACAGACACACACACACACACACATATATATATGTGTGTGTGTGTGTGTGTTGAATTTAATATCCACACACACACACAGACATATATATATATATATATATATATATATATATATGTGTGTGTGTGTGTGTGTGTGTGTGAGTGTGTGTGTGTGTGTGTGTGCGTGTGGACATTGAATTCAACACCCAGAGGCGACATCTATTTTCAGATATGGCCTGACGTTTTCGATTAAGTCTATTAACTCTGTTTTTGGGCTTTAAAGTTCACTTGTATAGGCTTTGTGACTTGAACCCACAAATATATCATTCTTTAAAAATATATATTTTCATATATATATATATATATATATATATATATATATATATATATATATATGTCAATCTCACAGGATTTTGTTGAAATATCTGCTTTCCTAATATAAGAGAATAGCTATTTTAATGGAAAGGAAAAGAAACATTTAAATTAAATTATTTTATTATTTGAAATAAATACATAAAAAAATTATTTCTTTGACTAAACTAAAATGCTACGAAATAATTACAATATAAAAAAATTAAACAAAATTAGTAAAACATTTACACATTTTAGTTTAGTCGAAATTAAGTTACCTCCAATAAAATCTTGCACTATTTATCTTGACTTTCAGTGAACCTGAAATATATTCATTTGTTTAATTAAAAGGAAAAAAATGAAAAAAAAACGATATTTTTTTTATTTATGATTGTAAATAATTGTTGCAAAATATTTCTAGCATTTGCCTTGTTAAAGTTCATAAGAGGACGAAATGCGTCGGCTAAGATAGGTTTACCATTTGACTTTATTATTCACATTGTCCTTTTTTAGATATATTTTTTAGTTATATTTGAATTGATACAACTATCGACCCACACACACGCACGCACATACACACACATACACAAACACACACACACTCACACACACACACAAACACACACATATATATATGTATATATATATTATATATATATATATATATATATATATATATATATATATATATATATATATATGTATGTATATAGTAAAAAGACTTAAACACTAATATTCCATGGTCATAATTTATTCCATTGGAATCGTAAAAACGATCCAATTCATCAGACCTACATATGTGTATGTGTATTTATAATTGCATATGTATGTGTATATTTACCACTAATATTGTCTATATATATATATATATATATATATATATATATATATATATATATATATATATATATAAGGATGGTAAAGCATAATAAGTACTAAAAATAACATCGTAATAATAACTAAAACAAATTTATATATTATATATATATATATGTATACATATATATATATATATATATATGTATGTATACATATATATATATATATATATATATATATATATATATATATATATATATATATATGTATATATATATATATATATAAAATAACAATTGGTAATTGGTAGTGATAATTCCAGAGGTAGCTCAAAGTAAGTAACAAAAAATATAATAATAATAATAATAATAATAATAATAATAATAATAATAATAATAATAATAATAATAATAATAATAATAACAACAACAACTCAAGACAATCCTTAAAATTACATTTCGTTTAAAATTTATTTCGTGTATATATTTATTTAAATATTCTGCGTCTAAAAAATCCTTCGGTCTGAATTATAACCGATATCTATCTATCTACATGTCTATCTATCTATCTATCTATCTATCTATCTATCTATATATATATATATATATATATATGTGTGTGTGTGTGTGTGTGTGTAAAATATATATGGAGGTTAATAAGAACTAGGAAAAACGAAAGGGTGCCAATATAATCTGTACTTTAATTTACTAAATATTAACCATATGACATAGATTTATCACGGAGTTCTGAATTCTCGGACCCGCCTGTGCCCTTCAATTGAACTATGATAGGGTAGGTGTAACTTAAGTCATTTCGATAGGCATTACATAAAAGTATCCTCACATTCAATTAAAAATTAAAAAAACTAAATGCTAAAAATTGCACTTGATAATGGCTTAAAGTATAGCGGAGATCGCTCTCATACGTTATTTTTATAGATACACTTCTTTAAGTAAATGCTCTGTTTATAAAAGAAAAAAAAACAGAACATTCATTTGGTCTGACGTGCTATACCACTCAGCTTCAGAGGAAGCGTCTGGTTAGCAAACTCCAAATTATTGACATTACAGATTCCTGACAGAAGACACATTTTCTATAAATTTTTTCGGACATACAGCCTAGTAAATGTAATTAATTCTGTTTATTATAAACAAAGCCTTTACTTAAATAACTGTGTCTATAAAAATGCAGTATAAACAGAATATATATATATATATATATATATATATATATATATATATATATATATATATATATTCTGTTTATACTGTATATATATATATATATATATATATATGTATATATATACATACACATATATATATATATATATATATATATATATATATATACATATATATATATATATATATATATATATATATATATATATATATATATATATATATATATATATATATATATAGTAAGGTAATGAAGGATTTGGTAATCTGTGTGGATAATTCCAAAGAGGAAGTAATCCAGAGACCTCAATGTAATAGCAGAGCAAATATTAATTAAATATTTAAGAAAGGGACAAATTTAAGATTCCATGGCTAAAATTTATTTCCAAAATAAATTTAAGGGTATGCGTTTTTTTACTAATATGGTAATAGGAGAATTCTTTTGTTGTAGTAGTTTTTTTCAGTCGATGTGGCATCAACTAAATTGATCAATAAATACAGAAATGTCGCAGTTATTATCCGAAAGTAGGACGTCGGATAAGTTCTTTTACCTAAAAGGAAAAACAAATCTATTTCCATACCTGATGATGTCTGTATGAACAGACGAAAGTACTTGTATAAAAAGACCTTCTTATGTATTCTCGCCATTTATATCATTAACTTCACAATCTGCTTTTTGTATGTATGATTCATGTAATATATATATATATATATATATATATATATATATATATATATATATATGTATATATGTATATATATATATATAATTACCACTGATATTATCATTATACATATATATATGTATATATACATATACATATATATGTATATATATATGTATATATATATGTATATATATATGTATATATATATATATTGACCACTGATATTATCATTATATATATATATATATGTATATATCTATATATATATATATGTATATATATATATGTATATATATATATATTGACGACTGATATTATCATTATATATATATATATATATATATGTGTAGATATGTATATATATATATATATGTGTATATATATATATATTGACCACTGATATTATCATTATATATATATATATCTATATATATATATATATATATATGTATATATATATATGTGTATATATATATATATATATATATATCTGTATATATATGTATATATATATATATATATATATATTTATATATATATATATATATATATATATATATATATATATATTGACCACTGATATTATCATTATATATATATATATATATATATATATATATATATATATATATATATATATATATATAAATATACGAATTGCACAGAAAGTGCTGGTGTTTAGACACAGTGTTCGATAATATATAAAAGAACTATGAAGTACACACACACACACACTCATATATATATATATATATATATATATATATATATATATATATATATATATAAAAGGCAGTATGTGTGTGTGTGTGTGTGTGTGTGTGTATATGTGTGTGTGTAACGAATGCACGGTTGCAATTTTCGACGGATTTGCACCAAAATTTACATGCACATGCTTCAAGTTAGCGAAAAGCCCAAGGCCGACTTTGCATTTCCAAACTCCCAACGATAGTGGAAATAATCGATTTTTTCATGCTTCTACGGCAGTTTTCATGTAGTTCGCGGCCATTTTGAACTGTCCATAGTGAGATGCTATAGCTGGTTGCCACGAATATGCAGGAAGATTCTATTGGCTAGCGTGAGAGCCAACAGCTGACTGACACGAATGTTAACTAGCATGCTAGCATACAAAAAAAATCGATATCTGCATTTAAATTTAAATCTACATGGCACTTTACTCCAATATGCTCATTTTGTTGCTTAAATTCAACCTTGATTCTGATTTCGCAGAACTGGGTTGGGTGTGAAAAAGTATTTGTGGTTAACATTCTTCTTTCATTCGTTTTTTCCAGTTACGAGTCCTTTTTTAAAGCTGATCGTTTTGTGTTCATTTTGTTTAGTTCTTTTTTCGTAACAGATTTAATGTTTAGTATAGAGCTTAGAAAAAAATCGCAGTGGAAGATAGGCAAAAAGTAAGGCATGTAGCAACATCAGCACGGCAAAGGGCACTCCTTTAAAGGCAAAGAAGGGCAAAAATATCTTAAGTCAAGTGATAGCGATTGCTGTATGAGTCGTACGATTTTTGAATCAAGCACGGGCAACGCCGGGCCGCTGTTAGTATATATATATATATATATATATATATATATATATATATATATATATATATATATATGTAAAAGGATCTATATAACTATAAAGATCTATCTATCTATATATCTATCTATCTGATTCTGTTTAGATCTATCTATCTATCTATCTATATATCTATCTATCTATCTATTTCATTCTGTTTAGATCTATCTATCTATCTACATACACACAGTGCTGTTTGATAAAAGTGACTCACCTAATTTTTTTTACTAAATGTTC
This sequence comes from Acanthosepion esculentum, assembly GCA_964036315.1. Taxonomy (NCBI): domain Eukaryota; kingdom Metazoa; phylum Mollusca; class Cephalopoda; order Sepiida; family Sepiidae; genus Acanthosepion; species Acanthosepion esculentum. Next base: position 2,889,802 of record OZ038513.1, on the reverse strand, counting down.
TCTTCTCCGATGAAACGAAAGTTGAGCTAAATTCAAAGGATAAGCGATCTAAAATCCGAAGAAGAAGCTTTGAAAGCTCTTTGAATTTAGCAGTAAGTACTGTCAAGCATCCGTTCACTATAATGTTCTGGGGATGCTTTTCTTTTCATGGAACTGGTTTCTTAAAACCTATTGAAAAGACCGTCACGAGCGAGCAGTACAAGAGAATTTTAGAGTCTTGTCTGCTCCCTTCTGCTGAAAGGGTGCAAATCGACCCCACCAAGCTAATTTTTATGCAGGATAATGCTCCCTGTCATAAATCAAAATTGATGAAGGAATACTTTGATGAGAAGCAGATGAGTGTTATGACATGGCCGCTACAAACTCCTGACCTCAACCCCATAGAAAACTTATGGAGCATTATAAAGTACAGGCTCTCGAGAAAGCAGTTGAGCAACAAAGAGGATTTGATTGTGAATTTCATATCTGAATGGAATTCAATGCTTGGAGATGAGATTTGCCAGAACCTAATCAAGTCAATGCCAAAAAGGGTTGAAAAGGTTATTCAAAATAAAGGAGGACCCATAGATTATTAAATATTTCGAACTATATTACCTATTATAAATAAATTATACCTCTATTATTCTCTATTTAAAGCTGTTCGGTTATGTTTCTATTGATTACTAGTTGCAGGAAATAAGTGAGTCACTTTTTTTGCACGGAGTTTTTTCCCTAAATCTCATTTATATCCAAAATTATAATTGTCAATAGCATACCTTAGGGTGAGTAAACTTTTTTTACTAGGTGGTCGGGAAGGGGTCTTTATATTAGTAAGATTAAAAATTAGTTTGACCCCAAAAACAATAGTCTAAAAAGTTTTTTTAAGTAAAGAAAAATCAGCTGAGTCACTTTTATCGAACAGCACTCTACATATATATATATATATATATATATATATATATATATATATATATATATATATATATATATATATATATATATAGCCATATGGAAATATTTGATAAAAAATTCTAAATATATAAATATTTTAGAAGTAAGCAATCCTAAAGTAAATTTATTTACACTATTTATATTGTTCGGATTATTGCCGCTCGCTGTGGAAGACTGTTTTAGTTCCACGTGTCTTCTCTAATGGATATCTGTTATCAGTTATCTCCTGTTATTTCACCTCTCCAAATTCTACACTTGAACTCATAACATTTTTGTCCTCTCACTGGATTTAACCAACGCCTTTATCCACTGTGCCATGTGTCCTTTTCGTGGTGCAAAAATTTTGGGGACCGCAGCTCTCTAGAGCATGTTTTCGAGAAGCGCTCATTTTTGGAATTTCTGCGAGTTAGTTCAGCCCGTTTTCCCATCATCGTCAGTGATAATAAATAATGGGTAAACTAATGTCTAATGTGGGCCTTGGAGAGTGGTGAAAACCGGTATATTCTTTCTCCCTTTCCAAACAATCCCGTTACTTGGAAAGAAATGTGGTGTTTGATTTCATTGTACAAGGTGTCCCTAAAGTTTGGCTACATAGAAAAATCTCATTAACTATATTTTTTACCTCTACAGATTAAACATATTTTTGTCGACGTATGTTAAAGGAGAAGGTGTACTCAATGAAAACATTTCAATTAAAATATTTTATTATTTCAAATAAATATATAAAAAATTAATTTCTTTGACTAAACTAAAATGATAAAAAAATTAAATATATAATTTAAGCAAAATTAATAAAACATTTACTCACTTTAGTTTAGTTGAAATTAAGTTACCACAAATAAAATCTTGCATAGTTTACCTTGACTTTCAGTCAAACTGAAATATATTTATTTGTATAATTAAAAGAAAAAAATTGACAATATAACAATATTTTTTATATTTGATTGTAAACAATTGTGGCAAAAAATTCCTAGCATTTGCCATGTTTAATTTCATTAGAAAACGAAAGTCACCGACGAAAGAAATATAATCGTTTGGACGGAAAGTTAGGACCTACGCACATCAAATGGTCTTTAAATTAAATGGCGGCAGAAGAATTATAGTTGAATTTTTAAGAGGTAGGCTTGAATATTAATGCAATACTTAAATGCAGCCATCAATTTTGAGTTCTTCTGTAGTTTATTGTTGCCTATCGCATCTACTCCTCCCTATCTATTGTGATTAAGGCCCAATGAAGAACATTCCGCTGGAAATATCGTTGAACTTTTAAAAGGTAAGCTTAAATATTAATGCAATACTTAAATGCAGTGATCAATTTGGAGCTCTTCTGTAGTTTATTGTTGCCTATCGTATACGGCAGCAGTATGCCTCGCAAAAGGAAATCTTGACCAGATTGCAATCAAAAGACACAAGGCTGCGACGAGGAAAAGAAAGTCATGTGCAAATGTAAACCCTGATCAAACGGCACCCAGGAGATCTTCCAATGTTGAGAATATGCAAAGACTTAGGTGCTCTCTAACTCTTGAACAAGGCAAAATACCAATTAAGAGCCCTCCACAGGAGCTAGTTTAAATGCCTACCGATAGGGCGGCTTTTAAGCTACTTAAAAAAATCTAATAAGAAAAATAAAACCGTAAACAAAAACTTTCGTTTGATTTGAAATATTCATTTTTTGATGCTTCTTTTTTTTGTCTTCTGGAACGAGAGATATAGACGTTTTTTTTTCATATAAGACTAATGCAAAAGCTAATATTACAATCACTACTGAAATTAATTTTAATTAATCTCAGTAATGATTTTAAACTAATGATAAAATTCAGTTCATTATTCAGTATTGTATAGATCGACGCCCCAAATAAGAGCAAAAAACAGAAAATAAAAAATATAGTCTTCTGCTTAGAAAGGAAAAATGACACCTTAAAAGCCTGCGATTTCTCCCATAATCCCATATATATATATATATATATATATATATATATATATATATATATATATATATATATATATATATAGAAAAAACAACTGAAAAGTTGCAAATTTAAAAAAATTGAATTTTTTTTTGTGTAAGTATTTATTTATATTTTTATATATATATATATATATATATATATATATATATATATATATATTTGATATTTCAGATCGACGCCGATCTTTCATGAGAAATGACTGTTTTCAGAAGTTTGTTTACATTAAGTAGCGTCCGTCGCTGGACGCGGACGTCACGTGATATGGAATGCAACTGTGTTTGAATATTTCTAACGTAAATCTAACTGTAGTAAAATTTTAGATGTTGTTTAAAAACTTTTTTTGACTATATCTAAAAAAAATGTTTTGTTTAACTATTGTAATATTTATAAAGATTTAAAATACCCAAGTCTTTATTTAACCCTAGTTTATATGTATTTAATTTTAAAATTCAGTATTTTTCTTTTTTTTCTGCGTGTGTATGTGGAACTGAAATCAGAATCTATCAATACATATTTACAGTTTTATAATGAGTGTCCTGGTTGATTAAAATGTTCAGCTATGGGGGAATAAGGATTGTTTTGACGTATGGTTATTCTATGGTTGTTGAAGTGAAATCTAAAATTATTTCCAGATTCACCAATATATCCACTATTGGGACATACTGTGGAGAATAAATAGTAGATTATGTTATGGCTATCACAGGTGAGGCGAGGTGGGTGTTGGGTACAGAATATATATATATATATATATATATATATATATATATATATATATATATATATATATCTTAATGAGTTAGAAAACTACCTATCTAGATATCAACTAAATGGATCTTCAGGGTAAGTTTACTCTGAAGATCGATTTAGGTGAAACCTAGGTAGGTAGTTTCTGGCTCATTAAGATTTTTTACTCGGCTCTATTTAATGTGAGCACTTTACGTTTTTTCTTATGTTACTCGATTGTTTTTTTTTCTTTGGACTAGAAATTACGAAACTGGGCGATTTTTTTTTCGACTAACTCGGATGTTTTTAGTCTTTTCTTTTTACTCCAAATTTTTCCCCAGATACCAATTTGTTTTAGTATATTTTTATTTGCGAATTGTACTATTCGTTCTTTTTTTTTAAATCACTCGAGTATAGACATTAACATAATAATAATAATAACAATAAAGAAACAATTTATACAAAGAATTAAATAACAATTTTAATGTGATTAATGGCGAAATCACTTCACTAACAGAACTTAATGAGACATTAACTTACTTTCAATTCCTAGAATAATAAGATCCTTATATTCGAGTTGTTGTCAAATGGCAGACACTTGGCAAGTACTTTCGACAATTTCAAATTGTCATCTTCAGTGTATAATTGTTCCATACATAGGCAAACACTAAGACGAAATATGTGTAGAATATAAAGATCATATTATTCAAGGAGTTGATAGTAAGTTAATGTTTCATTTATTCTTGTTAGCGAAGTGAATTCGTCATTAACCACATTAACATTGCTATATAATACTTTCTATAAATGGTTTCTTTATGATATAAAATATAAGCTGCATACACTAATATATATATATATATATATATATATATATATATATATATATATATATATATATATATATATGACGCAGGCACTCATATCTGAGGATGCCTGCCTAACAGAGATTTTGTGTTTGTTCAATATCAACAGAGTCCCCCTGTGGTTTATACTGCAACTATGCTGAGCACACCCTAGTTACAGTTTCTGAGAAGGAGCGTGATATCTAGCGTTATCAACAGTCGGAACAAGGCCAGCACATTCAAACACTCTGTCACGATGACTTGTGTATTCGTGCTAGGACAACAAGTGTTCCGTCTATACAGTTTCACTCACAAGACTTGGGTCAACTAGTGGTACGGTTTTCAGGCACTTTCCAAACGTACCGCACGCTAAGATCGCCCCACCCCAGATCGATAACATCAAAAAGTTACCTCCCTGACTAATCGACCATGGTGAGATTCGAACTCAATTCTCCTGGTCACAATGCGAACATTCTACTTGAAAGGACATAATTCAGTCTCCACGTATGTACATATTTTCTTTCAATAAGGTTTTTATATATATATATATATATATATATATATATATATATATATATATATATATATATATATATATATATATATATATATATATGAAGAAGGAACAGTAACATATATAATCCGGTGTTCTTGTTATTTTTTATTTTTATTTTTACAAAACAGTGCTCAATGTAAATTTACAGAGCATAAATATTATAAATTAACTGATTTAAAACATGTTTTTTCGCTACACAGTAATAACCATGTTTCAAAAACAGAAACTAAAAACTTCAAATTTAATTATATAATTAAATTAAAAGCATTCGTTCCGTTTCATCTTCAAGCGAATATTGAAATAACTTATTTTTTTAATACTGAGTTTTAAACGCACATATAAATCATAATTTCCTGTTTCCAAGGAGACAGAGAAATCCAATCATTCAGACAGGGGCGGTAGCGTGTTCATTTTTATTAACTATAATTCATAATTGATACAATAACCCAAAAATTAATTCATGGGCTTGAAAGGATTTAAACTAAAAAAATGGACATAATACGTAAAAATTATTTAATCAGCCACGCTTGAATGAAAATAGCTGCTTATATATATATATATATATATATATATATATATATATATATATATATATATATATATATATATATATATATATATATATATATGCAAATTTCAAATATGTATATAACTGTGGATTACTTTTATTTTCTTGCTGAATATAAGGCCGAAAGCAAGCTTCACCAAACCAAGGATAATTTTTTCTGGAGCTTCAAAAGGAACTAGAATTTTACCAGGGGAAATATATAATTTTTATGAGTAATTAAGTCTATGCATAATTTGAAACATCTTGCATTAGACACACATTTGAAAAAAAAAAAAAAAAGGTTTAGTACATGGCAAAGCTCTACCTAAATAGACTGCTACCTCAGAATACATAGGCTTATCTCCCCTTTCGCAGCGAAAGCAGAGCGCCATCTGTAAATAAAGCGATTGCGCAGGCGCATACCACTCCAATCTTCCGCTCGACGCAACGCCCCGCGCTAGAACATTTCACGCAAAAGTTAGCATTGTCAACACAAGAGGCAAACAAAACATTTCTCAAAAGCAGCCACAGGAGTATAAAAAAGATTTATGATATCAATAATATCCGATATTTAAGCACTTTTTTATATAATTGTCATGGAGAGATCTGGACTGAGAATCGTAAAACAAGCGGGGTTTTCTATGTAAAATAGATTAATACGCTCAGTCCAAGTTATGTATTGGCATTCTGCTGTAAAATTGGATGGGAATCAACATTACTCTCCAGTCGATTCCACAAAGACACGCCCCCCCCCCCACACTATATATATATATATATATATATATATATATATATATATATATATATATATCAGTAATGGATTTTCATGCTTTTTTTATCATATTTTTACCACTTGAAACATTATTTTTTAGTAGTTACCTATATTTGAGTAAACGCTCCGTGTTATTTTCGGACAGTATTTTATTTTTATCTGTCGGCCTGAATATATATATATATATATATACCGTACACTAATAGTAACATACTTGTTGACAACACAAATATAATAGTATCATTTACATGCAAAAAAAATAGAGGCTAAAACTAATGGAAGTCTTACTAATAAAAACAAAGAAAATCAACACTTAATAATATTAACTTTGAACATGGACATAATATCTTGACCGTGTTTAGAAAAATGAAAACGTTTTTATAAAACATACATACAACAAACTTTTTCTTTTTTAACAGTTAAAATATTTAATCCTTGAAAATGGCTAAATGTATAGCCGAAAGCGCTCGGATAAAAAGAAAATTCGGACAGTTTTTATATAATTTATCATCCGAAAAGAAAAAATTATTTGATCGCATGAGAAATTGTATAAAAAATTAAATAAAAGCACCTTGTCTGTCGTTTACAATGAAATGTGCATGAAAGTAGGATTGCAGCCTAAATACACAATTATATATATATATATATATATATATATATATATATATATATATATATATATATATATATATATATATATATCTTTGCAAGAAAACGGATTCCTCATTTTCTTTTGCGTTTACGAGATTTGCCATACTTCTTTATTCGTTCATATTCTTCTTAATAGACGATTACAATCATATTTCTTATATCCATATCTTCATCATCGAACCTTTGTCCATTTCATAATGTGTGACGTCATTTGTTTACATTTGATAAGCCATGAGCCGATATGAATGTACATGAGAGATTCATGGAAGATTGAAGTTTATAAGAAGTAAATTCGACCTTGCCGACCGAACGATCCGATGTGGCCGAATCGGTTAAGGCACGTCAGGCTGTATGACGGTTCCGTATAGGATACAGGTTCGAATCCTGTCGGAAGACGAATATTTCTATGAAAATTTCTCGGACATTCAGGCCGTTAAAGGTTGTTTAATACTGTTTATTATAAACAGCATTTACTTAAATATTTGTATCTATTAAAAGAATGTATAAACATAAAAATGTCTTAAAATAATTGTCGGACTTTGTCCATTTCATAATTGTCGGACTTTGTCCATTTCATAAATATAGAGCATTTTTTTTACTGGTGGAAAGGCATTTTAGGCAGGCATGTTTTTGTCAAAGTGCTCGATATTAATAGGTTAGGTTGGATCGTTAAGAGAATTAATTTGGAGAAACTTGTCACTTAAATAAATGTTGTTATTTCAGTCACGCCGACTTCGAAGTTTCGTGAGCTCTCTGTATGTGGATAAAGAAAAAACAGATAACACAACACGCATTAACTGAAAACAAATCACACAACCACACAAAGATGTAAAATTACACCAAGCTAGAGATAAATACGAAAAAATAGTAACAGCAGAGAAGCTAATGTGAAGGCATTACTACAATGTGCTCACGGTACGTCGAAATCTGCATGAGTGGCATATATATATATATCTGTATATATATATATATATATATATATATATATATATATATATATATATATATATAGATAGATAGATAGATAGATAGATAGATAGATGTAGACAGACAGACAGACATGAAGAGAATGAGATAGTTAGATAGATAGATAAATAGATAGATAGATAGATAGATAGATAGATATGAACAGAATTAGATAGATAGATAGATAGATAGATAGATAGATAGATAGATAGGTAGATAGATAGGAACAGACTGAGATAGATAGATAGATACATAAATAGATAGATAAATAGATAGATAGATAGATAGATATGAACAGACTTAGATAGATATGAACAGAATGAGATAGATAGATAAAAAATATATGAACAGAATGAGATAGATTGATAGATAAATAGATAGATAGATAGATAGATAGATAGATAGATAGATAGATATGAACAGATTGATATAGAAAGATAGATAGATAGATATGAACAGATTGATATAGATAGATAGAAAGATAGGAACAGATTGATATAGATAGATACATAGATATGAACAGAATGAGATAGATAGATAGATAGATATGAACTTAGATAGATAGATATGAACAGAATGAGATAGATAGATAGATTGATAGATAGATATGAAGAGATTGATATAGATAGATAGATAGATAGATATGAACAGATTGATATAGATAGATAGAAAGATATGAACAGATTGATATAGATAGATAGATAGATAGATAGATAGATTGATATGAAAAGAATGAGATAGATGGATAGATATGAACAGATTGATATAGATAGATAGATAGATAGATATATATGAAAAGAATGAGATAGATAGATAGATATGAACAGATTGATATAGATAGATAGATATGAACAGAATGAGATAGATAGATAGATTGATAGATAGATATGAACAGATTGATATAGATAGATAGATAGATATAAACAGATTGATATAGATAGATATGAACAGATTGATATAGATAGATAGATAGATAATGAACAGAATGAGATAGATAGATAGATATGAACAGACTGATATAGATAGATAGATATGAACAGAATGAGATAGATAGATAAATAGATAGATAGATACATATGAACAGAATGAGATAGATAGATAGATAGATTAATTGATAGATAGATATGAAGAGATTGATATAGATAGATAGATAGATAGATAGATATGAACAGATTGATATAGATAGATATATAGAAAGATATGAACAGATTGATATAGATAGATAGATAGATATGAACAGATTGATATAGATAGATAGATATGAACAGATTGATATAGATAGATAGATAGATAGATAGATATGAACAGAATGAGATAGATAGATAGAAAGATATGAACAGATTGATATAGATAGATAGATAGATAGATATGAACAGAATGAGATAGATAAATAGATATGAACACGTTGATATAGATAGATAGATATGAACAAAATGAGATAGATAGATAAATAGATAGATAGATATGAACAGAATGAGATAGATAGATAGATAGATATGAAGAGATGGATATAGATAGATAGATAGTTATGAACAGATTGATATAAATATATATATATGAACAGATTGATATAGATAGATAGAAAGTTATGAACAGATTGATATAGATAGATAGATAGATAGATATGAACAGAATGAGATAGATAGATAGATAGATATGAACAGAATGAGATAGATAGATAGATTGATAGATAGATAGATAGATATGAAAAGAATGAGATAGATAGATAGATAGATAGATAGATAGATAGATAGATAGATATGAACAGAATGAGATAGATAGATAGATTGATAGATAGATAGATAGATATGAACAGAATGAGATAGATAGATAGATAGATAGATAGATAGATAGATAGATAGATAGATTTCTTCGATTGATGTTATGAATGAATAAAATAAAAAATAATGTCGTTTTGACAAAAGAAAGCATTATCTTTAATTCCTGAGCAAAAGAAAATGAAATGTTAATGTGGCGGTGGGATAAAAATGAAAGAAACTTTGTCCCCGTCCGAAAGATTAAACGAACAGTTAGCGGTGGGTGTTGGTCGTGGCGGGTCGGGGAGCGATGAGTTGGGGCGGCAATTGAACGACTTGATTTCAAATTGTAGTGCAAATCGGTGCAATTAAAAAAAACGAAAGTGAAAAGCTTAGAAAAGAAAAAAAGAAAAAGGATTGAGATGTTTGGAGAGTGATTAGTGAAAATTATATTTGGCAATAAGAAAGAAAGAAGGAAAGAAAAAGGAAAGCCATAAAAGAAGGAAGGAAGGAAGGAAGGAAAAGGAGAGCCTTAAAGAAAGAAAGAAAGAAAGAAAGAAGGAAATGATAAGCGCTTAGAATGAAAAAGAGAAAGAAAGAAAATAAGAAAGAAATGGAAAGTGTAAAGAAAATTAGAATGAAAAAAGAAAGAATGAAAAAATCAAATAAATATGAAAGAAATGAAAAGAAAGCAATAAAGAAATGATAGGAAGGAAGAAAAAAGGTAAGTCGTTGGAAATAAATAAAAGAAAGAATGAAAGATAGAAAGAAAGAAAGACAGAAAGAAAGAAAAAAGAAAGAAAGAAAATGAAGTAGATAAAAAAGCATTGGAAATTGAAGTATAAGGAAAGAAAGAAAGAAAGAAAGAAAGAAAGAAAGAAAGAAAGAAAAAATAATAAAAAAATAAAAAGAATGAAAAGAAAGCAATAAAAAATGATAGGAAAGAAGAAAAAGGGTTAAGTAATTGGAATTAAATAAAAGAAAATAAGAAAGAACGAAAGAAAGAAAAAAGAAAGAAAGAAAATGAAATAAAGAAGCATTGGAAATTGAAGTATAAGGAAGGAAAGAAAGAAAGAAAGAAATGAAAAGATAAAAGAAAGAAATGAAATGATAAGTCCCGAAAACCAAAAAGAAGGAATGAAATAAAGAAAGAGAGGAAGAAAAAAAAAGAAATGAAATGGTAAGTCCTGAGAAAGAAAAACAGAAAGAATTAAATAAATACATAAATAGATAGATAGAAAAAGAAAGCAAAACAAGAGAATAAGAATAAAATAAAAAGTAAAAGACAGATGGGAATAGAGATAGATAGATAGATAGATAGGTAGATAGATAGATAATGAATTGGTCGTAATAGATAGATAGATAATGAATGGGTCGTAATAGATAGATAGATAGATAGATAGATAGATAGATAGATAGATAGATAGATAATGAATGGGTCGTAATTGATAGATAGATAGATAGATAGATAGATAGATAGATAGATAGATAGATAGATAGATAATGAATGGGTCGTAATTGATAGATAGATAGATAGATAGATAATGAATGGGTCGTAATAGATAGATAGATAGATAATGAATGAGTCGTAATTGATAGATAGATAGATAGATAGATAGATAGATAGATAGATAATGAATGGGTCGTAATTGATAGATAGATAGATAGATAGATAGATAGATAGATAGATAGATAATGAATGGGTCGTAATAGATAGATAGATAGATAGATAGATAGATAGATAATGAATGGGTCGTAATTGATAGATATATAGATAGATAGATAGATAGATAGATAGATAGATAGATAGATAATGAATGGGTCGTAATAGATAGATAGATAGATAGATAGATAATGAATGGGTCGTAATTGATAGATAGATAGATAGATAGATAGATAGATAGATAGATAGATAGATAGATAGATAGATAATGAATGGGTAGTAATAGATAGATAGATAGATAGATAGATAATGAATGGGTCGTAATTGATAGATAGATAGATAGATAGATAGATAGATAATGAATGGGTCGTAATTGATAGATAGATAGATAGATAGATAGATAATGAATGGGTCGTAATAGATAGATAGATAGATAGATAGATAGATAGATAGATAATGAATGGGTCGTAATAGATAGATAGATAGATAGATAGATAGATAGATAGATACAAATTGTCATAGGTAGATAGTGTCTAATGTTAAATATGTAGGGAATCCATATTTAGAAACGCTCTGTCTCAGATATACATCTTTCTTCTCCATAAATCTCCTTAAATATAGTTCATTTAAAACAACACACACACACACACACACACACACGCACATATATGTGTGTGTATGTGTGTGTGTGTATCAACAAGCTGAGTATGTGAGTGTGTGTGTGTCTGTGTGTGTGAGAGAGAGAGAGATAGATAGAGAGGGCGTTATAGAAAGCATAATAGGATCGGAAAGAAAGAGCCATTTCGAGAAAGAGCGAGTGAAGCCTGATGGTGGCAGTGACGTTTGCCCGGGTTTCATTGTTGTTCGCGTTAAGTGAACCCAGTGAAATATGAAATTGTCAAAATTATGCACTGTAAACGATATAAAAACAACATTTTCTTTTCTTCTTCTTCTTCTTATTATTTTCAGTTTCATATTCAGGCGTCATTCTTTCTTCTTTCATGTGGCCTATTTATTAACACGGGCCGCTGAACAAACACGCACGCACGCACACACACAGATAGAAAGAGAGAGAGAGAGAGAGAGAAAGGGAGACACATAGAGAGAGAAAGAGAGAGAAAGGGAAATAAAGAGGGAGATACACACAAACGCACATGGCCATTCAGTCTGAATTGCAAACAGACACAAAGAGGGTAACTCGTCGCACAGTTGTGGTTAACAAGCTATTTGCAAAGGCTGTTAGTAGCTCATTGTCCCAAAGTGAGTCTTCCACAGACGGTCGGTTTCTACAAGAATAATTATTTTTAGGTACACTACCGTTTTTAGTACTTCTTAGCGAACATCTCCTTGCAGACTGAATACAGAAATATATTTGATAATTCCTGAACGCATCACGCTTCTGGCCTTATGCCAAACTTAGGCAATCCTTATATATACAACGCCACGAATATATATATATATATATATATATATATATATATATATATATATATAAGGCCACACTACAACATGTTTAACACGCAGACTCACTCTACACCTTTCTGACCATAGCTCAATTAGATCTCATTTAAATATTCATGGAGCCCTACCAGACACTATTCGTAACATACTTTTCGACAACACTAATATAATAGCATCATCCACATGCAAAAAAATGCTAAAAATAATGGAAGCCTTATTAATAAAAACTAACAAACCAACACTTAAAAATATTAACTTTGAACATGGACATAATATCTTGACCGTGTTTTGAAAAATGAAAACATTTTATAAAACATATATACAACAAACTATTTCTTATTTAACAGTTAAAATATTTAATCTTTGAAAATGGCTAAATGTATAGCCGAAAGCGCTCGGATAAAAAGAACATTCGGACAGTTTTTATATAATTTATCATCCAAAAAAGAAAAAGTTATTAGATCGCATGAGAAATTGTATAAAAAACTAAATAAACGCACCTTATCTGTCGTTTTTATTGAAATGTGCATATATATATATATATATATATATATATATATATATATATATATATATATATATATATATATATATTATCTGTTTCCTCATTATACATGACACATATCTAACCAATAAGAAATGGCCAAACGAAACATACCGTTAATCTTTACTTGTTATCATTTCCTATAATTTCTATTTTGATCTCTGATGGAAGATATTAGATTGAAATCTGTTTCCCACTTTTTCCTAACATATCTCTCTCTCTCTCTGTCTCTCTCTCTCTCTCTCTCTCTCTATATATATATATATATATATATATATATATCTTTGTGAGCCAGAAACTACCTACCAAAGTTTCACCTAACGGATCTTCAGCCAGTTCGCCCTGAAGATCCCTTTAGGTGAAACCTTGGTAGGTAGTTTCTGGCTCACAAGGATATATATATATATATATATATATATGAATATTATATTATATTATATTATATATGTGTCTCAACGGCTGTTGTGATGCATCTAGTGGTGTAGTCTGTAGTGGTAGTGCTTGTCGCTTCTCGCTTTCAGTTACCGCCGCTGGCTAGCAGCAATGCGAAAAGGGGAGCCGAGTGCGTAATTCTTCCCCTGCCAGTATATAGCCACTCCATCAACAAGCCGTATGTAGTGCCTCCTCGTGGCGACACATAGCAACCGAGCACCTTGCGGACTTGGGCTAAACTACAGGGGACGGGGGAGGAGTTTGGCCCCCTTAACATGCGCCATGCAGGCCCACTGGTGTGTGGACACGCCCTGGTTTCCATGAACCAAATCCCAGCTATGGGTTAAATAGCAGTAGGATGTTTTGATTCGATATATGTGTCACGTGTAAGGAAGTAACAGATAATATTCAAATAAGTGTAAGAAAACATTCTGGATGCTAAAGTAAGTGAGACGCGGCAGGATGTTTTGAACAATTTTTCATTAAAGTATATTTCTTGAGTATTTTCTATATATATATATTTTTATGCATTCGGGGTAGATAAGTAAGATTCATATATATATATATATATATATATATATATATATATATATATATATATATATATATATATATATAAACTTAAAACTGCTTCCTCAAACACGTGTCCATAAATTAAAAATAATAATATGTAAGCTTTTAAGCCTGAAAAAATTAAAGCCTGAAAATGGAGATCTGATGAATAAGGACCTAAATCCCACTCCGAAGGAAATTAATTATAATCACATGAACTCTTGAAGTTGTCTCTTTATATATATATATATATATATATATATATATATATATATATATATATATATATGAAGAAAGAACAGTAAGATATAAAATCTGGTGTTCTTATAGATATTTTTATTTTTACACAATAGTGCTCAATGTAAATTTACAGAGCATTAAGATTATAAATTAATTCATTTAAAATATGGTTTTTTCGCTACACAGTGACTCCAAAATTCGCTTGACGAGGAAATGGAACTAATGTCTTTGGTTTAATAACAAAATTAAATTCGAAGGTTTTAGCTTCTATTTTTGAAACATGGTAGCGAAAAACCCATATTTTAAATCAATTAATTTATAATATATATATATATATATATATATATTATAAATTAACTGATTTAAAATATACTCATAAACATTAAATTATTTAAAAGTAAGTGTTTCCAAAAATGAAACAGAACTAATTCTTTTAATTTCATTATATAATTAAATTTGAAGTTTTTAGCTTCGGTTTTTGAAACATGGTAATTCCTGTGTAACGAAGGAACCATACTTTTAAATCAGTTAATATATAATATTTCTACTTCGTAAATTTATATTGAGCACTGTTTTGTAAAAATAAAAATATCAATAAGAACACCGGATTATGCATCTTACTCTTCTTTCTTTTTACTTATATATATATATATATATATATATATATATATATATATATATATATGAGTTGAAGATCAAGTGTAGATTAATATGTTGAATAAGACTGTTATTTGACACAGATTTCCTTTGTGATTGTGCTGCTCCAGCTCACTCACGACCTTGGAAGAATTATCGACTCCGCCAAGACCCACTCGCTCCAAACCATTTTTAACCATTGATCTTTGTATCATGTTGCATACCGCTGACAATTTAGTTGTTTCTGAACTGGTCTGGCGATATCATATCATCCATATGAAAGTTTCGATCTGACGAGGTTATTTAAGAACAGGACTGGAGTTTTGACGTCAGTTTTTGCTTTTTTTATCAATTTGGGGTGTTGAGTGAAACTTCCCGCGACAATTTCAAATATATCTAATTTAATTTACAGTAAGAAGGAGAGACAAACCAACTTTAGTATATTGGTCCCAAGGAAGACGTGCAAATGAATGTGACGGCGCAACCGACTCGGCCAAACCCTTTCTATTTAATATTTACCAGCCTCCCACGAGGTCAGATATGTCACAAGGCCGAGTTTAATGTGGGGCAATCCAAGCCCGTAGGCACGGTCCCAAATTCACCATAGACCCCGTATAAAACGAGGTTGTGTAGCTGTTTCCCCGAGACGAGATTCTGCCCTTCGACATACCCTCGTCTGGGGATCCTCTCTGGATCCGGAGACAGAGAATTTGACCAGCACAGCTGGAGACGAATCTTCACCTGCAGGCTATCTACCAAGCGTCCCACGCGGTCAGATGTGACACAAGGCCGAATTTAATGTAGGGTATCCGAACCCTTAGTCTCGGCCAAAAATTTTCCCGTAGACTCCGTATAAACCGGGGCTGGGTAGTTGTTTCTCGAGACGAGACTCTGCCCTTCGACATAGCCTCGTCTGTTGATCCTCTCTGTCCGGAGGTAGAGAGTTTGACCAGCACAGTATGAACAGATCTGTTCGACTGTTTCCAAGTCTTTCTAGTTTCTACGACGATCACCTGTGACATGAAGAAGTCGTGGATAGAACTACATCTACATATCCGACTGGAACCTTTAATTTAATGTCAATAGGTATACGTTGTTCTTGAAGAAGTTGATAAGTGCTAACCCCAAAGGAATATGAAAGGAATCCCCGCAGATGGTATCTAATTAATATTTGCACCCAGGTTCACACCAGACCACCAGAGAAGCCAGGTGCATCATGTTTGCAAGGGAGATAATCCAGCAACCAAGTGCAGATTCGAGATTTCAAAACATATCAGTAACTACCCTCCAGACAATAAACAGGTGTTGGAATCAGACAAACCTTATTATACAAAATGTATCTATCTATAGCAATGTTTCCCAAACATTTAAATGCAATGTCAATCATTATTTATTCTCTCTTCTACTCATCATCCTTCTATTGTTCTCGCTCCTTAATAATGTTTCTCTTTTACATACTTGTGTCTTAGTGGCTTCATTGCCTTGAGTGTTATTTTTTTGTATTAGGTCCTCAGTTCCGAAGAAATCTTAACAATACCCAAGCTGCTAGAATTGCGATATAAAACATTTCGATCCAGAATTTACAGATAAATCGTGAAAGGAAAATAAAATTTATTTCAGACAAACAATGTAAATTTTTCCCTTCTCCAAAGTCATTTGATTCTTAAAATCCTATTTGCGATGGAATTGGTTGATTCAGTGCCATAAAAAAATATTTTTACAGGCGATAAATATTTTTATTAAAGCGATATTAAAAAGAGAAAAAAAATGAAATGGCTAAACAAGAAGGGATAACAAAAAGATTATTATTGTAAAGTAGGTACCTCCACTGATTCGCAATAAAATGAGCCTACCATGATGATAAAATGCTCCAAACGTAATCAAAGTTTTATCGTAAAAATATTTATGTTATTATTAATGGGAAAGGCCAAACGATTTTTTTATTATTAAATTATATTTTGGATATATTTTTTGGATACATTTTAGAATGTTAGAAACGTTGATAAAATATCTTGCCTTTCTTGCATCAACTTGGGGACCGATGATTAGCATACAACGTTTTATCGTCATTTTTGGAAATTCTGCCTAAATCAAATTTCGGATTTTAATGGGGCTGTAATGGGATCTTAATGGGACTTTAATGTCATTTTAATGGGACTTTAATGTCATTTTAATGGGACTTTAATTGGACTTAAATGCTATTTTAATGGGACTTTAATTTGGATTTAATAGGACGTAAATGGGATTTTAATGGGACTTTCATGATTTATTTTAATTGGACTTTCATGATTTATCTTAATTGGACTTTCGTGGTTTATTCATAAACGAATGAAATTATTTTAGAAATATTTCTTTAGAAGATTTCGGTAAAAACATGTTTTACAACTGTTACCCCACACTTATTTACTCTGTGAAATTTCGAGAAATTAATTGTTGTACCGCTTAACCTTTTTATTTGTTATCCGCTGAATTGCTTGGAGAAATTAAATCATCCTCTTTCTTTTGCAAAACAGGACACTCAGTTACCAATCAGCTCTGAGTCGTAAAATAAAAAAATGCAATAAAACTAAAATATTATTTAATTAGGAAATTTTTAAATTGCTTTTATAAATAAAATATATTATGAGCACTATTGACTTAAGAAAAAATATTTCGAAGAATAATGAATTTTTACAAGAATTGTTTTCATTTTTAAAATTTTAATAAGAAATTTAAAATTCTCTATTAATTTTTAGCGATTAGGAGATATTATTAAGTACAAACTGTTTTTAATAATCATAAATGGCAAAGCTTACTACAGTTAATCGATCCCCAATATTTTAAAAAGAATCATATAAACGTGACAGCTTTTGTAAATACGGATGCCCATACACGAAATTATGAGAAAATACGAGCGATAATATTAGTGAATTTTAAGCCAACGTACCTGACATTCAATAAAAACATTAGGTTATATAGTATATTTTTCTAAATTTGAAAGATTTATTGGTAATTAAAAACATGTGAAAGAGATGCTGGCGCTATTTTCCTGAAGGAAATTTTACAGATATGTAAAAACAATTTAAACTTAAAATTAAAAAACAATTTAAACTTAAAATTAAAAAACAATTTAAACTTTCTACTTAAATAATGCCTTAGTTTTATTGCCTTTTTTATTTTATGATTCAATGCAGATTTTTGGGTTACTGAGTGTCCGGTTTTATAAAAGAAAATGATGATTTAAATTCTCCAAGGAATTCCGCATATGACTAATGAAAAAATGTCCGTCGTAAAACGAAAATTAGATAAACATCCGCCTGTCAATAAAGCTGCCAATCAGTCATCACTTTAAACAAATACATACAGCAGTGTTAAAAATACATTTCTGTGATATATTAAGCTTAAAGTAAGTAATATTTGTTTCAAATCAGATTAATTAAACTTTCAATCAGTTAATATTCCTAAAATAAAGTTTCAGAATAATTATATTTTAGATTTGAAAAAATTTTGTAAAAGAATTACGTTGGATGGCTAAAACCAACGCTAAAATCAGCAATGCTTAATAGTTTCAAAACGAAAACACCTTCCAGTTAATTAAAATTATTTTGAACTTCAGCAAAGTATTAAGTCATCCCATAAGTTCTGTCCGAATTTTAACTTTTTGTTAAAATGAACGAAATTTAAAGAGTATTTTATAATGTCTAATGAAGCTGAACATTATTTTTATGTTTAGATGCATTTAAACTGATCAAATTTTATTTCAGAGAACAATAAAATTAAATTTTGTTTGATTAAAACCCTGCTAACATGGAAGTACCCAAGAATCATTTGAGGCACATAATGCTTTATGAGTTCAAGATAGGAAACTCAGTAGCCGAAGCGGCTAGAAACATTCACTCAGTTTATGGAGAGGAATGTGTGAATGAAAGAACTTGCAGAAGATGGTTTGCAAAATTCAGAGGTGGAGATTTCACCCTTGAAGATGAAGATCGAACCGGACGTCCAGTTGAGTTTGATGAAAAGCTTCTTGAAGCAGACCTTGAAGAAAATCTTGCTTTATCAGTTGAGGAATTGGCAGTGGTTCTCAGTTCAAACCATACAACTGTTCATCGTCATCTTCAACAACTTGGAAATGTTCCTAAACTTGGAAAATGGGTGCCTCATGAATTGTCTGAAAACAACCTTAAATCCCGAGTTGACATCTGCTCTTCTCTCCATTCTCGCCAACTTGTTTCACCTTTTTTGGATAGACTTGTGACTGGCGACGAAAAATGGATCTTTTATCGAAATGTTAAGCGTCGTAGACAGTGGCTTGGTAAAGGGGAAGGACCCCAGCCACAGCCGAGAAGGGAACTTCATGGGCAAAAGGTTCTTCTTTCAATCTGGTGGGATTGTCAAGGAATAATTGACTTTGAATTCTTAAAACCTAATGCAACAATTAATGCTCAAATATACTGTCAGCAATTAGAGCGTTTGAACCAAGCTTTGAGGGAAAAAGACCTGCTCTAGTGAATCGAAAACGGGCGTAAAAATTGATGGTAAACATCATACGTTATATAAGTATATAATATTTACAAGCAATGGAACAAGCAAACGACGATTACAACAGATCTCAACGGTTGAACCAGCGGATGAAGAGGGCTACGCACGAGGGATATGATATAGAAGGCGTCACTCGAAATCATAACTAAATCAGCGGCAGTCCGTTGCAGCTTCATGATTAGATTCTGCATGTCTCATTCTATATGTGTCGTAGAGGAAATCAAGTGTGTGGGTCACTTTCTGGCACGTTGAGGCCCACCTTAAACAAATTGAGGCCATTGGCACTTTCTTCTACTCTCATTTCTTTCATCTCCAACCAACTTTTGTAAAGTCAAACAGCGATAGGGAATGGATGACGGGAGCAGGTTTTCGTGAATCTGGAAGCTTGTAGTCCTGAATCTGCAAATTGGCTGCGAATTTCGTTATCAACCTTATCATCATAAAGGAAGCGATCAGCAAAGAATAAATTAAATTTTTGCATACTAGATAAAGCCGCTACCGACCACGACAAGAAAGTTACCGTTAGACCTACCAAACTTTCTTTTTGCTTACAGGAGATGGCTGGTCGGACTTGATGTATACGGATTATAATACTTTCAAATGGAATTCAAAATTAGCAGTCATCAGTATTGTGAACGTGCCTTGGTTGGAAGATTGTTTTTTGTAAATGTTAAGCTATCGACGAAACAATAATATTCCCGCCAATATGCAAATTATCCACTTTGTCCTTGCTAATATTACGTGATATGCGCTTTGACTCGTTCCATCTATATCGTCGTCGGTTGGATATTTATCATTTAAATTAATTGCTTTGTATTTCGATATTACAATTTTAAAGGAAAGCCATTTTTTTACCCTCGTTTTTGCTAATAATTTTTCTTAAGTTGTAAACATTAATGACAACCTCCCAGATTGAGAGATCGTGCTAAAGAAAAATTATGCCAACAGCAGGAATCGAACCTTTTTCCTTTAGTTTCATCCTCCATAATTTAATTAGACATCAAAGTTAACCTGATGAATAATTATGAGCCTCTCTTATATAAAAAAAAAAGAAGAAAAAGCTCGCATCAATATTTTTTGCTCTTGTTTATAATACTTGTTGGAAAATAAAATCCTTACATTTGCCTGGGTAAGACGATAAACTACGTCCAACAGCAAGGCCTCTGATCGGGAGGTTTTGAGGAGCGTTGAACCACCTCTGAATTGCTGGCGTTCCCAGGTCCACCCTGACCCGGAGTGGTTGCACCTGTTAGGGTACCAGCTATGGGCAAATAGTTGACACACAAACTTGTGTAAAAATAGGTTTTAATACCAGAAATACTTTGTAATAAAAAAAATATTACCAGCAATAATTTTTGAAGGGAAAATTATTATCAGCGATACTTTAAAAAAAAGTACTCGCAATACAATTTTTTGAAAAAAAATATTACCAGCTATAGATTTCTTCAAGGAAAAATATTCCCAGAAATAGAATTTTGAAGAAAAAAATATTACCAGCAATAAAAATTTTGTCGACATTAAATAACCTATTGAGGTGTTGATATACCGTAAAACAAAATAAACCAAACCAGACTCTCGACAAAAACCCTCTCTACAAAAATACGTCAATGAAACCTGATCTAGAAACTAATTTCTTACAAAAAATTCATATTCTATTCATACGAATCTATCCTAAAAATCTTATCGGCATTAAATAACCCATTGAGTTGTTGATATGCCGTAAAAAAAAACAAATCAGACTTTCAACAAAAACTCTCTTTACAAAAATACGTCAATGAAACCAGATCTACAAACTGATTTCTTAGAAAGAATATATATTCTATTCATACGAAACCATCTTAAAAATCTTGTCGGCATTAAATAACCCACTGAGGTGTTGATATGCTGTAAAACAAACCAAAGCAAACTAAATTACATTTGCATTGATAAAGTCAATCAGAGGACGTAACGCATCAGCTAATTTTTCCTTTTTTCTTTATTCATAAAAATAGAAGTGGCCGTAAGACAAGGTTGCTTCGTCTCACCGGACTTATTCAACCTATACAGCGAGAACTGGATGTTCTACCAGGATTCATTATTGGCGGCTACAATCTTAACAGTAAAAGGTATGCAGTGTTGATAGCAGACACAGAAAGAAAGCCACAAAAAACCCCTAAAGAATGTAGTGAAGGAAAGCGAGAAGAAAGGATTAAACATCAACTGCAAGAATAGAGAGTGCATGGCTGTTAGCAATAGGATGTGTCCAAAGTACGAATTGCAAATCAGGGTGTACCAGAATGAAACAAGTGCAGAAGATTAAATATCTGGGAAATGTTTTAATAGACAACGGAAAGTGACACTAAAATCCGAAGGATAATTACGATAGGCAAAGGTGCCTTACAGAAGCTAAGCAGCGTATTAAGAAATAGAAAAAAAAACTCGTTGAAAACAAAGGAGACTTAAATGTTACGTGGTATATGTCCTCTTGTATGGCAGTAAATGCTGAACAATCTTCTCAAAGATGAAGAAGAGACTTGAAGAAACAGAAATGTGATTCGACAGAAGGATGCTGAGGATACCATGGCCCGAAGATGTGAACAACTATAAAGTTTTAAAGAAAATGGAGCCAAAAAGTAAACTTATACTTGACACAAGGAAGAGAGAGGTGAAATTTATGGCGAACATAATGAGGAAAGAAGGCCTGGAAAATCTGATACCCACAAGACAAACTGAAGATAGTGAACGAAAGCGAGAAGAAAGAATTAAATATCAACTGCAAGAAGACAGAATTCATGGTTGTTAGCAAAAGGATGAGACCAAAGTACCAATTCCAAATCGAGAGTTACCTAAAACAAAAGCAGAAATTTAACTCATAAATATAGCATACCTTAAAACTATATATTATTATATAAAAGCTGTCTGCGTGCAATCTGTGGAGTTAACCTTCAAGATAGGACATCTAACGTAGACATGTTTAACAGGTGTAATATTGGAGGAATCGAGACTTTTCTCATACAGTCTCAGTTACGGTGGACTGGTCATGTCTTGAGAATTCTGATGACAGAATACTCAAGATCTTAATGTACAGCCAGTTAGATCAGGGCTACAGGAATGTAGGACGCCCATGGCTAAGATACAAAGACAAGCTGAAAAGCAACTTACCAGCAGTCAGTATACCACATAACACCTTTGAGCGCTTAGCCTTGGAGAGGGTAGAATGGAGATCAACGTGTTTTAGTGGACTCAGCAGTTTTCAATCTGCTTGTCTGAATCATCTTCAAGAAGCGAGAGCACTATTTAATGTCAGCCAATTTAACAGTGATCTCATCCCACAATCCTCACTCTTTAACCGAAACTGAATATAATGAAGCACAATACCACATCAATATAAGTATTAATAATGATGAAGTTGACCAGCGACAAATAATTACAAAAAAGCTGTGCATCTTATACCAATGAAATACTCTACTTCCCAACAACCATGATAAATACATAAACCTATCAACTCACATATTAACGGATGATCAAAAGGAATTTTTTAAATCTAGGACCAAATTGCCATCTCCAACCTAAATTCAACCTTCTCAAAAAGAAAACTGATATTGAAATCTTATATAAATCATTATGTCAACTGGAAAAGGACAAATTGATAATACTCCATCCAAACCTCAAAGATCTTCTCAAGATAGAAGATCTAAAAGATTATATTCCACGTAATAGGAACAAGAACATATAGTCAAGTAACCCTGCTATCTATCTGGAATCCCAAGGAAAATCAGCAGTTGGCCCCGATCTGGCGTCTTGAGGAAAATAAATATTTTGTTTAATTAAGAAATCGAACGTCTAGTCAAACACGAGTAACCACTAAGAATAATAGTTCGAGGAAACCTATGGGATGAAACGCGTCGCATGAAAATATATCTCCACCTTGCACTACATCTTTCCCGAATATTGTTCTTGATATTTAAAAAGTTATGTATCCTTAGATATATTTTATTGTTTATACGCTATTTATATAGACACTATTTAAGTAAATGCTCTGTTTATAATAAACAGTATTAACAACAATTATCCTTATTAATGGAAGAAATAAAATGCATTTTACTTGACCTTCACAAGTTGGCATCTATTCGTAAAACTTTCTTTAACTATAACAAGCCAATTTATGAATGAAATGTTCATTTAAAATGTTTGTTTCAAACATTTTAAGTAGTGAATATATCTTACTTTGCGAAGCGATAGTGAGCGGGCAAAGCCTATTAGTTCTACCATAAAATGTATTGTTGGTCATTTTCATATAAAATGTATTGTTGGTCATTTTGACATAAAATGTATTGTTGGTCATTTTGATATAAAATGTATTGTTGGTAATTCTATAATTCTTCTGCTGCCACTTAATTTAAAGACGATTTGATGTGCGTAGGTCCTTATTTTCCGTACAAACAATTATTTTTATTTCATGGGTGACAGAACAGGGGACAATTTATAAGATAAAATTAATATAATGTATATATTGAAAAATAGAAATTAGATTTAGTGATACATTCAACATTTGAAGAGTTAGAGAAACATAAGAGATAATTAATAAAACCTATATTATGGAATCTATATAAATAAAAACGAAATTGGTGCAGAGTTACCCAACGAATTCTGAGAGTTAAAATGTCCCAATTCAAATTTATAGAAATCTATATGCTAGAAGCTCAATATCTGTCTTATATATTATCTACTTCTATCTGAGATCACTCTTCAGCTTTAACTAATTTGCATATTGATTTTAAAAAGTTTATTTCATTAATTAGCTGTCCTTGATTAGTGTTTTTTATTCAAGGATTGTTTTGATTTGCATATAAATAATAATTTAGGAATATTGTTTTATATAGTGTAGAAAAGTGTTTGAAATTTTACTTGACATTCAACAAGTTGGCATCTATGTGTAAAACTTTCCTTAACAATAACAAGCCAATTTATGAATGAAATGTTCATTTTAAATTTTTGTTTCAAACATTTCAAGTAGTGAACGTATCTTACTTTCCGAAGCGATAGCGAGGGACCGAAGACTAGTTTTCTATAAATTACATCATGTGTGACAACTTAATATCTCGTTCAATTAAAATCTAAAATCTAATCGTGACATCAATTTGATGTACGTAGATCCTTATTTTCCGTACAAACAAGACTGATCACCATTTGTTTATAAATATAGTCGATTTTAAGCCTCTCCTCTCTCTCTCATATATAAAAGATTTAAATATATGTTCCGTTTATAATAAAAAGTATTAACAACATTTACCGGTCTGAACGCAAGAGACATTTTCAGAGAAAATCTGTGTCTTCCGACAGGAATCGAACATGTACTCTACACGGAACCGTCATATACCAGTTTAGCTACAGAAGAGTGTCTGGTTAGCAAGGTCGATTTTGCTGCTTTTAAACTACAATTTTCCATGATTTCCCATCATGATCTAAAAGCAGTAAAATCGACCTTGTTAACCAAGTTACCATTTTTGGATACAAAAGGAAAATAAGAGTTACTCCACTTGAACCATAAAAGCAACGATAATGGCTAGTATAATCTATTAATATATATATAGTTAATCTCGCATTATCTGGCAACCATGAATCAACGAAAATCTAACTTTTCTAGGGCTTTTGAATGAGCTATGAATTATTGAAATCGGACCAGTGGGAGCATAGGAGTTGCTTGGACACACAGATGCACAAGCATACACAAATACACTGTACTTTAAATATAAGATCTATCTATCTATCTATCTATCTATCTATCTATCTATCTATCTATCTATCTATCTATCTATCTATGTCTGTGTGTGTATAGGTGTGTGAATAAGTGTATCAATAAGTTCGTATCTATCTATCTATCTATCTATCTATCTCATTGTCTTCATATCTCCCTCCCTCTATCTATCTATCTATCTATGATTTCATATCTATCTATCTATCTATCTATCTATCTATCTATGTGTGTATAGGTTTGTGAATAAGTGGA
>OZ038513.1:2786550-2859050 GCA_964036315.1 Acanthosepion esculentum | reverse complement strand
ACTGTTGGGATAGTATTCTTCAGAGAATGAATATTCAATAACCTTTTTGCCACAGCATTTCTGCCAAAAAGTTTAATTTTCGTTTCGTCCAAGTAAAGAACATTTTCCCAAAATGCTGCAGGTTTGATACAATGCTCGTTTGCAAAATCCAGTCGAGCAAGAACGTGTTTTCGCTTAAGAACTGTTTTTTCCTTGGAGTCCTCGAAAAGATGTCATATCGATGAAGTGAACGATTAATTGTATCAGGACTCTCTTTTATTCCATTTAATTCTAATCCTCCCTGAAGTTCTTTAAGCGTAACTCGGGGATCATTGCCAACTTTTCCCGCCAATAATCTTGCCGTACGTTCTGTTACCGTTCTAGGTCGACCAGAGATTTTTGGTGGGGATTAATGGAATAACACGTCTTGCAGTGACGAACTCTCGTACCAACTGACCTTAATGGCACATTGAACTGACTAGATATCTTCCTATAACAAAGTCCATTTGTATGAAGGTCAACAATACGTTTAAGGCGGTCTTGATCAATTATTTTGCTCTTCCCTATTTTGTCAATGTGTAAGAGACGGTTGACAGAAAAAGAATGACACAATACTTTTAATCATTCCTAAAAGTAATCATAAAATTAATCTGGAACCTTCTAAAAAGCAACCTCATCAGAATTTGGAACATTCCCGTAAAATTTGAAAACTTATAAAAAAAAAGCTTTTGAAAAAAATAATTCTTCTAAATCTTTGACTTACTAAATATTATTTTTTCTTCGTGGGATATTTTTTTTGAATTTTAAAAACAATCTGAGTGTTTGACTGAATACCTAAATATATGTCCTACGAGCAGTAAAATTAATATAACTGTATT
This sequence comes from Acanthosepion esculentum, assembly GCA_964036315.1. Classification (NCBI taxonomy): domain Eukaryota; kingdom Metazoa; phylum Mollusca; class Cephalopoda; order Sepiida; family Sepiidae; genus Acanthosepion; species Acanthosepion esculentum. Next base: position 2,858,193 of record OZ038513.1, on the reverse strand, counting down.
CGAAATATCTAAAAAAACATTTTTGTAATGTGCTATCAACCTTTGCGTGGCACCGTATATATATATATATATATATATATATATATATATATATATATATATATATATATATATATATATATATATTAGGTCATCCCATAAGTTCTGTCCGAATTTTAACTTTTTGTTAAAATGAACGAAATTTAAAGAGTATTTTGTAATGTCTAATGGAGCTGAACATTATTTTTATATTTAGATGCATTTAAACTGGTCACATTTTATTTCAGAGAACAATAAAAATTAAATTTTGTTTGATTAAAACCCTGTTAACATGGAAGTACCCAAGAATCATTTGAGGCACATAATGCTTTATGAGTTCAAGAAAGGAAACTCAGTAGCCGAAGCGGCTAGAAACATTCACTCAGTTTATAGAGAGGAATGTGTGAATGAAAGAACTTGCAGAAGATGAAGAGGTGGAGATTTCACACTTGAAGATGAAGATCGAACCGGACGTCCAGTTGAGTTTGATGAAAAGCTTCTTGAAGCAGCCCTTGAAGAAAATCCGGCTTTATCAGTTGAGGAATTGGCAGTGGTTCTCAGTTCAAACCATACAACTGTTCATCGTCATCTTCAACAACTTGGAAAAGTTCCTAAACTTGGAAAATGGGTGCCTCATGAATTGTCTAAAAACAACCTCAAATCCCGAGTTGACATCTGCTCTTCTCTCCATTCTCGCCAACTTGTTTCACCTTTTTTGGATAGACCTGTGACTGGCGACGAAAAATGGATCTTTTATCGAAATGTTAAGCGTCGTAGACAGTGGCTTGGTAAAGGGGAAGGACCCCAGCCACAGCCAAGAAGGGAACTTCATGGGCAAAAGCTTCTTCTTTCAATCTGGTAGGATTGCCAAGGAATAATCGACTTTGAATTCTTACCACCTAATGCAACAATTAATGCTCAAATATACTGTCAGCAATTAGAGCGTTTGAACCAAACTTTGAGGAAAAAATGACCTGCTCTAGTGAATCGAAAACAGGTAATGTTTCATCAGGACAATGCGCGATCACACACAACAAGAATCACGTCACAAAAGATCGAAGATCTTGGTCGGGAGAAAATTCCTCATCCACCTTATTCTCCCGACCTTGCTCCTTCAGACTACCGTTTGTTTCGTAGCTTACAGAATCATTTGGAGGAAACAGCTTTTGTAACACAGGAAGAGGTTAAAACTGACATTTGTGAGTTCTTCGAATCAAAGCCAAAAGAATTTTACGGTAATGGAATTAGTAAGCTTGTTAATAGATGGAAGGAAGTCATAGATAATCAGGGAAAATACATTGTTGATTGAATCTGTAATTAAATGTAACATTTGGTTACTTGTTTCCTTTATTCAAAATTCGGACAGAACTTATGGGCTGACCTGATATATATATATATATATATATATATATATATATATATATATATATATATATTCTGTATATTTCGGCAGCAATTTTTCATTAATGCATGTTTCATTAAATAATATAGACATGTTGTGTCTATTTATTTTAAGTAAGTTCCTTTCATATCGTCTTATAAGTTTAATCACATTATTATTGAAAGACGGAAGGAAACCACCAGATTGAACCTGAACAAAAATAAACTATGAAATCTCCACAAAAATTCTTAAATGGCTATAATTTATAGCAGAAGCTATTGGTTTGTACATATATATATAATTTATTTTAGACAAATGATAATTGTGTCGCGACTTTTAACATATATTAAATTTGTCTCTTCACGCGATGTTAAACTACTGGCGAGTGAAAGATTAATTTAATATCTTAAATTCAATAATATTTCATTCTACTCTGTCCTGAGCCCTCTTTTAAATTAAATGTTACGTACAGTGTAATCATACTCCGTATGTTCTTATTTTACCTGTATATATATACATATACATATATATATATATATATATATATATATATATATATATATATATATATATATATATATATATAGGTAACTATACTCGTGTCGAAAAACCTTCGAATTCTTGATTTACCAATAGCCAAATCAATCACGAAGGGAAAAAAAGGTTTTAAAAAGAAAGAGCCAGGAACATAAAAGTCTGTCGAAAATAATCGCACAGATACAGGTTCAAGGCCCAAAGAAAAAACTCCGATACGAGTAAACAACTAAGTAAAGAGCTCGATACAAACGTAGAGCAGACTTAGTCACACCTAATGACCCAGACAAACCTACCAAGGTTAAGGTTTCAATTAGGCAGATCGTCAGGGTCCGCTGGCCCTTACGATCTGCCTAAGTGAAACCTTGGTAGGCTTGTCTGGCTCATTAGGTTTTGATTATATATATATATATATATATATATATATATATATATATATGTGTGTGTGTGTGTGTGTGTGTGTGTGTGTGTGCGTGTGTGTGTTTGTGTATGTATCTTTTCAGCTCTATCTATTTTTTCATGTCCTCTCTCTCTCTCACACTCACACACACACACTCTCTCTCTCACTCTCTCTCTATATATATCAGTCTTTCCCTATCTCTCTGTCTCTGTCTGTCTTTCTCTCTCTCTTTATATATATATATATATATATATATATATATATATATATATATATATATATATATATGAAGGACACCTGGCACAATGGATAAAGGCGCTAGGAAACAAAGAGTGTGAGTTCAATATCTGGTTAAGGCAGTGGAGAACTTGGAGAGGGGAATTAACAGGAGTTAACTGATAACTGGCATACATTGGACATGGCACGTGGAACTAGAAAAGTCTACCCCACCGAATGAATTAAAGAGTTCAGTTCGACATTCCAACCACCTGAAGAAGCCACCGGAGCATACAACGGCCGAAACGTTATGATGAATATGGCAACAAAGTTGAGGATGATAGTTCGAACAATGTAAATAGTGTATATAATACTTCATCTCAGAAATATAAACATATATATATATATATATGTATATATATATATATATATAATATAGAAAAACAACAGAAAAGTTGCAAATTAAAAAAAATTGAATGTTTTTTGTGAAAGTATTTATTTATATTTTATATATATATATATATATATATTTGATATTTTGAACTTGCAACGTTTCAGTTGTTTTTTCTATATTATATACATATTAAAAAAATATACGTGGCTTCTCATTATGATATATATATATATATATATATATATATGTTATATTTTTCTTATATGAGATTACAATAAAATCTATTTTAAATCGCTACACAAAAGCTTTCACGTTTCAATACTATGATTGTACTTCTTCAGGCGATGGTAAGTAACTGATGATTAAAATGATTTTTAAGGAAATTTAACAAGAAAATGTTACCTCTTTTCCGAAAGTTAAAAGTGGCGGGGATATAAGGCCAGAATTAAAAATGTCTTGTGGGTATGTCTCGATTCACCAATTAAATGTCAGATCTACGCTAAACAGAAAAATAAGCTCAGAGTTATTTTTTCATGTCACGATAAACCGGAACATAGGCAGGCCATCATTGACGACTGCGAAAAATATGCCAGCGACAAATGCATATTTTCAGTTGTTTTTTTTTTGTGTGTGTTTGTGATTACGTGTATGTTTGTTTGCGTTAGTTTGGTATGAGTATATGCGCTGAGGTTATCCAGGGTATTAACAGGGTGGCGAGATAAATGACTGAGAAGGCAAAGAAGGGAGGAAGAACGAAAGCTGAGTTTGCAGAAGGGAGAAAGAAAAAATAAAGAAAGGAAAAGGAAGGAAAGAAAAGCAAAAAGATAGCAAAAAAAAATAGGAAGAAAAAAAAACTTAAAAATGTAAGATGGTATGATGGAAAGAAGAAAGAAAAAATAAAAACGGATAAAGAAAGGAAAAAGAATGAAAAGAAAAAGTCGAAGAAAGAAAGAAAAAAAGAAAGAAAACATAAATAAAGAACTTCGAAAGGAAGACAAGAAGTTAAGATGGAAAGAAAAAAGAAATACATCAAAGAAAGAAAGTAAAAAGAAAGAAAAGAAAAATTCAAAGAAAGAAAAGAAAAAAGAAAGAAAACATCAAATAATAAACTTAGAAAGGAAGAAAAGTAGGTAAGATGGAAAGAAACAAGAAATACACCAAAGAAAGAAAGAAAGTAAAAAAAGAAAAGAAAATCTCGAAGAAAGAAAACATCAAAGAATAACTTCGGAATGTAAGACGGTATGATAGAAAGAAGAAAGGAAAGAACAAAAAGAAGGAAAGAAATTCAAAAGAATGAAAAGAAAAAAGAAAGAAAACATCAACGAATGAACTCAGAAAAGAAGTTTGGATGGAAAGATGAAAGAAATGTATAAGAAATAAAAAAAGGAACAAGTCAACTAGGAAAGGAGAGTTAAAAGCTACATTACGTTGAAGGAAAGAAAAAATCAAATGAAATAAAGAACGTGATAAAAAAGAAAGAAAGAAAGATTGAGAGCGAAAGAAAGAAGTAAAAGAAAGATACTATGCCAAGGAAGAAAGTAAAATGGAAGAAATGAAAAAAGCTAAACGAGATGAATTCAAAAAGAAAGAAAGAAAGAAAGAAAGGAAGAAAGAAAATTGAAGAAAAAGAAAGTTAGATGGAAGAAAAGGGATAAAAAAGAAGGAAAGCAAAAAGGATTGAACAGTGGAAGAAAGTCAAAGGAAAGAGGAAAGGAAGCAATAATGATATAGAAGAAAAAAAGGAAGAAAGAAAGAAAAAGAAAGAAAGAAAAGTGTGTAGTAAGGAAGGAAAATGGGATGGATTGGCGGAAAGCAAAGGAATAAAGAAAAAAGTAACTGATAAGAAGGAACGAACTAAGGAAGGAGGGAAGGAAGGCTGGAAAAGTATAGAAAGAAAGAAAGAAAGAAAGAAAGAAAGAAGGAAGGAAGGAAAACAGAAAGAAAGAATAAAGCGAATGAAAGAATTGAAAGAAAGAAAGAAAAAAGGAAAAGAAAAAGAAAAGAATAAAAATAAAGAACGAAAGAAAATAAAACGAAATAAATAATAGGAAGAAAGAATAAAAGGAAATAATGAAAGAAAGACAGAAAGAAGGAAAAAAAAAGATGAACGAAAGAACCGAAAAAAGAAAGAAAGAAAGATTAAAAAGACAGAATGAAAGAAGAGAACAAAGAAAACAAAGAAAGGAAGAAAGAATAAAGAGAAAAATGAAAGACAGAATAGAAAGAAGAAATGAATAGAAAGAAAGATTAAAAAGACAGAATGAAAGAAGAGAACGAAGAAAACAAAGAAAGGAAGAAAGAATAAAGAGAAAAATGAAAGACAGAATAGAAAGAAGAAATGAATAGAAAGAAAGATTAAAAAGACAGAATGAAAGAAGAGAACGAAGAAAACAAAGAAAGGAAGAAAGAATAAAGAGAAAAATGAAAGACAGAATAGAAAGAAGAAATGAATAGAAAGAAAGATTAAAAAGACAGAATGAAAGAATAGAACGAAGAAAACAAAGAAAGGAAGAAAGAATAAAGAGAAAAATGAAAGGCAGAATAGAAAGAAGAAATGAATAGAAAAAAAGATTAAAAAGAAAGAATGAAAGAATAGAACGAAGAAAACAAAGAAAGGAAGAAAGAATAAAGAGAAAAATGAAAGACAGAATAGAAAGAAGAAATGAATAGAAAAAAAGATTAAAAAGAAAGAATGAAAGAAGAGAACGAAGAAAACAAAGAAAGGAAGAAAGAATAAAGAGAAAAATGAAAGACAGAATAGAAAGAAGAAATGAATAGAAAAAAAGATTAAAAAGAAAGAATAGAACGAAGAAAACAAAGAAAGGAAGAAAGAATAAAGAGAAAAATGAAAGACAGAATAGAAAGAAGAAATGAATAGAAAAAAAGATTAAAAAGAAAGAATGAAAGAAGAGAACGAAGAAAACAAAGAAAGGAAGAAAGAATAAAGAGAAAAATGAAAGACAGAATAGAAAGAAGAAATGAATAGAAAAAAAGATTAAAAAGAAAGAATGAAAGAAGAGAACGAAGAAAACAAAGAAAGGAAGAAAGAATAAAGGGAAAAATGAAAGACAGAATAGAAAGAAGAAATGAATAGAAAAAAAGATTAAAAAGAAAGAATGAAAGAAGAGAACGAAGAAAACAAAGAAAGGAAGAAAGAATAAAGAGAAAAATGAAAGACAGAATAGAAAGAAGAAATGAATAGAAAAAAAGATTAAAAAGAAAGAATGAAAGAATAGAACGAAGAAAACAAAGAAAGGAAGAAAGAATAAAGAGAAAAATGAAAGACAGAATAGAAAGAAGAAATGAATAGAAAAAAAGATTAAAAAGAAAGAATGAAAGAAGAGAACGAAGAAAACAAAGAAAGGAAGAAAGAATAAAGAGAAAAATGAAAGACAGAATAGAAAGAAGAAATGAATAGAAAGAAAGATTAAAAAGAAAGAATGAAAGAAGAGAACGAAGAAAACAAAGAAAGGAAGAAAGAATAAAGAGAAAAATGAAAGACAGAATAGAAAGAAGAAATGAATAGAAAGAAAGATTAAAAAGACAGAATGAAAGAATAGAACGAAGAAAACAAAGAATGGAAGAAAGAATAAAGAGAAAAATGAAAGACAGAATAGAAAGAAGAAATGAATAGAAAGAAAGATTAAAAAGACAGAATGAAAGAATAGAAGGAAGAAAACAAAGAAAGGAAGAAAACAAAGAAAGGAAGAAAGAATAAAGAGAAAAATGAAAGACAGAATAGAAAGAAGAAATGAATAGAAAAAAAGATTAAAAAGAAAGAATGAAAGAATAGAACGAAGAAAACAAAGAAAGGAAGAAAGAATAAAGAGAAAAATGAAAGACAGAATAGAAAGAAGAAATGAATAGAAAAAAAGATTAAAAAGAAAGAATGAAAGAAGAGAACGAAGAAAACAAAGAAAGGAAGAAAGAATAAAGAGAAAAATGAAAGACAGAATAGAAAGAAGAAATGAATAGAAAAAAAGATTAAAAAGAAAGAATGAAAGAATAGAACGAAGAAAACAAAGAAAGGAAGAAAGAATAAAGAGAAAAATGAAAGACAGAATAGAAAGAAGAAATGAATAGAAAAAAAGATTAAAAAGAAAGAATGAAAGAAGAGAACGAAAAAAACAAAGAAAGGAAGAAAGAATAAAGAGAAAAATGAAAGACAGAATAGAAAGAAGAAATGAATAGAAAGAAAGATTAAAAAGACAGAATGAAAGAAGAGAACGAAGAAAACAAAGAAAGGAAGAAAGAATAAAGAGAAAAATGAAAGACAGAATAGAAAGAAGAAATGAATAGAAAGAAAGATTAAAAAGAAAGAATGAAAGAAGAGAACGAAGAAAACAAAGAAAGGAAGAAAGAATAAAGAGAAAAATGAAAGACAGAATAGAAAGAAGAAATGAATAGAAAGAAAGATTAAAAAGAAAGAATGAAAGAAGAGAACGAAGAAAACAAAGAAAGGAAGAAAGAATAAAGAGAAAAATGAAAGACAGAATAGAAAGAAGAAATGAATAGAAAGAAAGATTAAAAAGACAGAATGAAAGAATAGAACGAAGAAAACAAAGAATGGAAGAAAGAATAAAGAGAAAAATGAAAGACAGAATAGAAAGAAGAAATGAATAGAAAGAAAGATTAAAAAGACAGAATGAAAGAATAGAAGGAAGAAAACAAAGAAAGGAAGAAAACAAAGAAAGGAAGAAAGAATAAAGAGAAAAATGAAAGACAGAATAGAAAGAAGAAATGAATAGAAAAAAAGATTAAAAAGAAAGAATGAAAGAATAGAACGAAGAAAACAAAGAAAGGAAGAAAGAATAAAGAGAAAAATGAAAGACAGAATAGAAAGAAGAAATGAATAGAAAAAAAGATTAAAAAGAAAGAATGAAAGAAGAGAACGAAGAAAACAAAGAAAGGAAGAAAGAATAAAGAGAAAAATGAAAGACAGAATAGAAAGAAGAAATGAATAGAAAAAAAGATTAAAAAGAAAGAATGAAAGAATAGAACGAAGAAAACAAAGAAAGGAAGAAAGAATAAAGAGAAAAATGAAAGACAGAATAGAAAGAAGAAATGAATAGAAAAAAAGATTAAAAAGAAAGAATGAAAGAAGAGAACGAAGAAAACAAAGAAAGGAAGAAAGAATAAAGAGAAAAATGAAAGACAGAATAGAAAGAAGAAATGAATAGAAAGAAAGATTAAAAAGACAGAATGAAAGAATAGAAGGAAGAAAACAAAGAAAGGAAGAAAGAATAAAGAGAAAAATGAAAGACAGAATAGAAAGAAGAAATGAATAGAAAGAAAGATTAAAAAGAAAGAATGAAAGAAGAGAACGAAGAAAACAAAGAAAGGAAGAAAGAATAAAGAGAAAAATGAAAGACAGAATAGAAAGAAGAAATGAATAGAAAGAAAGATTAAAAAGACAGAATGAAAGAAGAGAACGAAGAAAACAAAGAAAGGAAGAAAGAATAAAGAGAAAAATGAAAGACAGAATAGAAAGAAGAAATGAATAGAAAGAAAGATTAAAAAGACAGAATGAAAGAATAGAACGAAGAAAACAAAGAAAGGAAGAAAGAATAAAGAGAAAAATGAAAGGCAGAATAGAAAGAAGAAATGAATAGAAAAAAAGATTAAAAAGAAAGAATGAAAGAATAGAACGAAGAAAACAAAGAAAGGAAGAAAGAATAAAGAGAAAAATGAAAGACAGAATAGAAAGAAGAAATGAATAGAAAAAAAGATTAAAAAGAAAGAATGAAAGAATAGAACGAAGAAAACAAAGAAAGGAAGAAAGAATAAAGAGAAAAATGAAAGACAGAATAGAAAGAAGAAATGAATAGAAAAAAAGATTAAAAAGAAAGAATAGAACGAAGAAAACAAAGAAAGGAAGAAAGAATAAAGAGAAAAATGAAAGACAGAATAGAAAGAAGAAATGAATAGAAAAAAAGATTAAAAAGAAAGAATGAAAGAAGAGAACGAAGAAAACAAAGAAAGGAAGAAAGAATAAAGAGAAAAATGAAAGACAGAATAGAAAGAAGAAATGAATAGAAAAAAAGATTAAAAAGAAAGAATGAAAGAATAGAAGGAAGAAAACAAAGAAAGGAAGAAAGAATAAAGAGAAAAATGAAAGACAGAATAGAAAGAAGAAATGAATAGAAAGAAAGATTAAAAAGACAGAATGAAAGAATAGAAGGAAGAAAACAAAGAAAGGAAGAAAGAATAAAGAGAAAAATGAAAGACAGAATAGAAAGAAGAAAAGAATAGAAAAAAAGATTAAAAAGAAAGAATGAAAGAATAGAACGAAGAAAACAAAGAAAGGAAGAAAGAATAAAGAGAAAAATGAAAGACAGAATAGAAAGAAGAAATGAATAGAAAAAAAGATTAAAAAGAAAGAATAGAACGAAGAAAACAAAGAAAGGAAGAAAGAATAAAGAGAAAAATGAAGGACAGAATAGAAAGAAGAAATGAATAGAAAAAAAGATTAAAAAGAAAGAATGAAAGAAGAGAACGAAGAAAACAAAGAAAGGAAGAAAGAATAAAGAGAAAAATGAAAGACAGAATAGAAAGAAGAAATGAATAGAAAAAAAGATTAAAAAGAAAGAATGAAAGAAGAGAACGAAGAAAACAAAGAAAGGAAGAAAGAATAAAGGGAAAAATGAAAGACAGAATAGAAAGAAGAAATGAATAGAAAGAAAGATTAAAAAGACAGAATGAAAGAAGAGAACGAAGAAAACAAAGAAAGGAAGAAAGAATAAAGAGAAAAATGAAAGACAGAATAGAAAGAAGAAATGAATAGAAAAAAAGATTAAAAAGAAAGAATGAAAGAATAGAACGAAGAAAACAAAGAAAGGAAGAAAGAATAAAGAGAAAAATGAAAGACAGAATAGAAAGAAGAAATGAATAGAAAAAAAGATTAAAAAGAAAGAATGAAAGAAGAGAACGAAGAAAACAAAGAAAGGAAGAAAGAATAAAGAGAAAAATGAAAGACAGAATAGAAAGAAGAAATGAATAGAAAGAAAGATTAAAAAGAAAGAATGAAAGAAGAGAACGAAGAAAACAAAGAAAGGAAGAAAGAATAAAGAGAAAAATGAAAGACAGAATAGAAAGAAGAAATGAATAGAAAGAAAGATTAAAAAGACAGAATGAAAGAATAGAAGGAAGAAAACAAAGAAAGGAAGAAAGAATAAAGAGAAAAATGAAAGACAGAATAGAAAGAAGAAATGAATAGAAAGAAAGATTAAAAAGAAAGAATGAAAGAAGAGAACGAAGAAAACAAAGAAAGGAAGAAAGAATAAAGAGAAAAATGAAAGACAGAATAGAAAGAAGAAATGAATAGAAAGAAAGATTAAAAAGACAGAATGAAAGAAGAGAACGAAGAAAACAAAGAAAGGAAGAAAGAATAAAGAGAAAAATGAAAGACAGAATAGAAAGAAGAAATGAATAGAAAGAAAGATTAAAAAGACAGAATGAAAGAATAGAACGAAGAAAACAAAGAAAGGAAGAAAGAATAAAGAGAAAAATGAAAGGCAGAATAGAAAGAAGAAATGAATAGAAAAAAGATTAAAAAGAAAGAATGAAAGAATAGAACGAAGAAAACAAAGAAAGGAAGAAAGAATAAAGAGAAAAATGAAAGACAGAATAGAAAGAAGAAATGAATAGAAAAAAAGATTAAAAAGAAAGAATGAAAGAATAGAACGAAGAAAACAAAGAAAGGAAGAAAGAATAAAGAGAAAAATGAAAGACAGAATAGAAAGAAGAAATGAATAGAAAAAAAGATTAAAAAGAAAGAATAGAACGAAGAAAACAAAGAAAGGAAGAAAGAATAAAGAGAAAAATGAAAGACAGAATAGAAAGAAGAAATGAATAGAAAAAAAGATTAAAAAGAAAGAATGAAAGAAGAGAACGAAGAAAACAAAGAAAGGAAGAAAGAATAAAGAGAAAAATGAAAGACAGAATAGAAAGAAGAAATGAATAGAAAAAAAGATTAAAAAGAAAGAATGAAAGAATAGAAGGAAGAAAACAAAGAAAGGAAGAAAGAATAAAGAGAAAAATGAAAGACAGAATAGAAAGAAGAAATGAATAGAAAGAAAGATTAAAAAGACAGAATGAAAGAATAGAAGGAAGAAAACAAAGAAAGGAAGAAAGAATAAAGAGAAAAATGAAAGACAGAATAGAAAGAAGAAAAGAATAGAAAAAAAGATTAAAAAGAAAGAATGAAAGAATAGAACGAAGAAAACAAAGAAAGGAAGAAAGAATAAAGAGAAAAATGAAAGACAGAATAGAAAGAAGAAATGAATAGAAAAAAAGATTAAAAAGAAAGAATAGAACGAAGAAAACAAAGAAAGGAAGAAAGAATAAAGAGAAAAATGAAAGACAGAATAGAAAGAAGAAATGAATAGAAAAAAAGATTAAAAAGAAAGAATGAAAGAAGAGAACGAAGAAAACAAAGAAAGGAAGAAAGAATAAAGAGAAAAATGAAAGACAGAATAGAAAGAAGAAATGAATAGAAAAAAAGATTAAAAAGAAAGAATGAAAGAAGAGAACGAAGAAAACAAAGAAAGGAAGAAAGAATAAAGGGAAAAATGAAAGACAGAATAGAAAGAAGAAATGAATAGAAAGAAAGATTAAAAAGACAGAATGAAAGAAGAGAACGAAGAAAACAAAGAAAGGAAGAAAGAATAAAGAGAAAAATGAAAGACAGAATAGAAAGAAGAAATGAATAGAAAAAAAGATTAAAAAGAAAGAATGAAAGAATAGAACGAAGAAAACAAAGAAAGGAAGAAAGAATAAAGAGAAAAATGAAAGACAGAATAGAAAGAAGAAATGAATAGAAAAAAAGATTAAAAAGAAAGAATGAAAGAAGAGAACGAAGAAAACAAAGAAAGGAAGAAAGAATAAAGAGAAAAATGAAAGACAGAATAGAAAGAAGAAATGAATAGAAAGAAAGATTAAAAAGAAAGAATGAAAGAAGAGAACGAAGAAAACAAAGAAAGGAAGAAAGAATAAAGAGAAAAATGAAAGACAGAATAGAAAGAAGAAATGAATAGAAAGAAAGATTAAAAAGACAGAATGAAAGAATAGAACGAAGAAAACAAAGAATGGAAGAAAGAATAAAGAGAAAAATGAAAGACAGAATAGAAAGAAGAAATGAATAGAAAGAAAGATTAAAAAGACAGAATGAAAGAATAGAAGGAAGAAAACAAAGAAAGGAAGAAAACAAAGAAAGGAAGAAAGAATAAAGAGAAAAATGAAAGACAGAATAGAAAGAAGAAATGAATAGAAAAAAAGATTAAAAAGAAAGAATGAAAGAATAGAACGAAGAAAACAAAGAAAGGAAGAAAGAATAAAGAGAAAAATGAAAGACAGAATAGAAAGAAGAAATGAATAGAAAAAAAGATTAAAAAGAAAGAATGAAAGAAGAGAACGAAGAAAACAAAGAAAGGAAGAAAGAATAAAGAGAAAAATGAAAGACAGAATAGAAAGAAGAAATGAATAGAAAAAAATATTAAAAAGAAAGAATGAAAGAATAGAACGAAGAAAACAAAGAAAGGAAGAAAGAATAAAGAGAAAAATGAAAGACAGAATAGAAAGAAGAAATGAATAGAAAAAAAGATTAAAAAGAAAGAATGAAAGAAGAGAACGAAGAAAACAAAGAAAGGAAGAAAGAATAAAGAGAAAAATGAAAGACAGAATAGAAAGAAGAAATGAATAGAAAGAAAGATTAAAAAGACAGAATGAAAGAATAGAAGGAAGAAAACAAAGAAAGGAAGAAAGAATAAAGAGAAAAATGAAAGACAGAATAGAAAGAAGAAATGAATAGAAAGAAAGATTAAAAAGAAAGAATGAAAGAAGAGAACGAAGAAAACAAAGAAAGGAAGAATGAATAAAGAGAAAAATGAAAGACAGAATAGAAAGAAGAAATGAATAGAAAGAAAGATTAAAAAGACAGAATGAAAGAAGAGAACGAAGAAAACAAAGAAAGGAAGAAAGAATAAAGAGAAAAATGAAAGACAGAATAGAAAGAAGAAATGAATAGAAAGAAAGATTAAAAAGACAGAATGAAAGAATAGAACGAAGAAAACAAAGAAAGGAAGAAAGAATAAAGAGAAAAATGAAAGGCAGAATAGAAAGAAGAAATGAATAGAAAAAAAGATTAAAAAGACAGAATGAAAGAATAGAAGGAAGAAAACAAAGAAAGGAAGAAAGAATAAAGAGAAAAATGAAAGACAGAATAGAAAGAAGAAATGAATAGAAAAAAAGATTAAAAAGAAAGAATGAAAGAATAGAACGAAGAAAACAAAGAAAGGAAGAAAGAATAAAGAGAAAAATGAAAGACAGAATAGAAAGAAGAAATGAATAGAAAAAAAGATTAAAAAGAAAGAATAGAACGAAGAAAACAACGAAAGGAAGAAAGAATAAAGAGAAAAATGAAAGACAGAATAGAAAGAAGAAATGAATAGAAAAAAAGATTAAAAAGAAAGAATGAAAGAAGAGAACGAAGAAAACAAAGAAAGGAAGAAAGAATAAAGAGAAAAATGAAAGACAGAATAGAAAGAAGAAATGAATAGAAAAAAAGATTAAAAAGAAAGAATGAAAGAAGAGAACGAAGAAAACAAAGAAAGGAAGAAAGAATAAAGGGAAAAATGAAAGACAGAATAGAAAGAAGAAATGAATAGAAAGAAAGATTAAAACGACAGAATGAAAGAAGAGAACGAAGAAAACAAAGAAAGGAAGAAAGAATAAAGAGAAAAATGAAAGACAGAATAGAAAGAAGAAATGAATAGAAAAAAAGATTAAAAAGAAAGAATGAAAGAATAGAACGAAGAAAACAAAGAAAGGAAGAAAGAATAAAGAGAAAAATGAAAGACAGAATAGAAAGAAGAAATGAATAGAAAAAAAGATTAAAAAGAAAGAATGAAAGAAGAGAACGAAGAAAACAAAGAAAGGAAGAAAGAATAAAGAGAAAAATGAAAGACAGAATAGAAAGAAGAAATGAATAGAAAGAAAGATTAAAAAGAAAGAATGAAAGAAGAGAACGAAGAAAACAAAGAAAGGAAGAAAGAATAAAGAGAAAAATGAAAGACAGAATAGAAAGAAGAAATGAATAGAAAGAAAGATTAAAAAGACAGAATGAAAGAATAGAACGAAGAAAACAAAGAATGGAAGAAAGAATAAAGAGAAAAATGAAAGACAGAATAGAAAGAAGAAATGAATAGAAAGAAAGATTAAAAAGACAGAATGAAAGAATAGAAGGAAGAAAACAAAGAAAGGAAGAAAACAAAGAAAGGAAGAAAGAATAAAGAGAAAAATGAAAGACAGAATAGAAAGAAGAAATGAATAGAAAAAAAGATTAAAAAGAAAGAATGAAAGAATAGAACGAAGAAAACAAAGAAAGGAAGAAAGAATAAAGAGAAAAATGAAAGACAGAATAGAAAGAAGAAATGAATAGAAAAAAAGATTAAAAAGAAAGAATGAAAGAAGAGAACGAAGAAAACAAAGAAAGTAAGAAAGAATAAAGAGAAAAATGAAAGACAGAATAGAAAGAAGAAATGAATAGAAAAAAATATTAAAAAGAAAGAATGAAAGAATAGAACGAAGAAAACAAAGAAAGGAAGAAAGAATAAAGAGAAAAATGAAAGACAGAATAGAAAGAAGAAATGAATAGAAAAAAAGATTAAAAAGAAAGAATGAAAGAAGAGAACGAAGAAAACAAAGAAAGGAAGAAAGAATAAAGAGAAAAATGAAAGACAGAATAGAAAGAAGAAATGAATAGAAAGAAAGATTAAAAAGACAGAATGAAAGAATAGAAGGAAGAAAACAAAGAAAGGAAGAAAGAATAAAGAGAAAAATGAAAGACAGAATAGAAAGAAGAAATGAATAGAAAGAAAGATTAAAAAGAAAGAATGAAAGAAGAGAACGAAGAAAACAAAGAAAGGAAGAAAGAATAAAGAGAAAAATGAAAGACAGAATAGAAAGAAGAAATGAATAGAAAGAAAGATTAAAAAGACAGAATGAAAGAAGAGAACGAAGAAAACAAAGAAAGGAAGAAAGAATAAAGAGAAAAATGAAAGACAGAATAGAAAGAAGAAATGAATAGAAAGAAAGATTAAAAAGACAGAATGAAAGAATAGAACGAAGAAAACAAAGAAAGGAAGAAAGAATAAAGAGAAAAATGAAAGGCAGAATAGAAAGAAGAAATGAATAGAAAAAAAGATTAAAAAGACAGAATGAAAGAATAGAAGGAAGAAAACAAAGAAAGGAAGAAAGAATAAAGAGAAAAATGAAAGACAGAATAGAAAGAAGAAATGAATAGAAAAAAAGATTAAAAAGAAAGAATGAAAGAATAGAACGAAGAAAACAAAGAAAGGAAGAAAGAATAAAGAGAAAAATGAAAGACAGAATAGAAAGAAGAAATGAATAGAAAAAAAGATTAAAAAGAAAGAATAGAACGAAGAAAACAAAGAAAGGAAGAAAGAATAAAGAGAAAAATGAAAGACAGAATAGAAAGAAGAAATGAATAGAAAAAAAGATTAAAAAGAAAGAATGAAAGAAGAGAACGAAGAAAACAAAGAAAGGAAGAAAGAATAAAGAGAAAAATGAAAGACAGAATAGAAAGAAGAAATGAATAGAAAAAAAGATTAAAAAGAAAGAATGAAAGAAGAGAACGAAGAAAACAAAGAAAGGAAGAAAGAATAAAGGGAAAAATGAAAGACAGAATAGAAAGAAGAAATGAATAGAAAGAAAGATTAAAACGACAGAATGAAAGAAGAGAACGAAGAAAACAAAGAAAGGAAGAAAGAATAAAGAGAAAAATGAAAGACAGAAGAGAAAGAAGAAATGAATAGAAAAAAAGATTAAAAAGAAAGAATGAAAGAATAGAAGGAAGAAAACAAAGAAAGGAAGAAAGAATAAAGAGAAAAATGAAAGACAGAATAGAAAGAAGAAATGAATAGAAAAAAAGATTAAAAAGAAAGAATGAAAGAAGAGAACGAAGAAAACAAAGAAAGGAAGAAAGAATAAAGAGAAAAATGAAAGACAGAATAGAAAGAAGAAATGAATAGAAAGAAAGATTAAAAAGAAAGAATGAAAGAAGAGAACGAAGAAAACAAAGAAAGGAAGAAAGAATAAAGAGAAAAATGAAAGACAGAATAGAAAGAAGAAATGAATAGAAAGAAAGATTAAAAAGACAGAATGAAAGAATAGAACGAAGAAAACAAAGAATGGAAGAAAGAATAAAGAGAAAAATGAAAGACAGAATAGAAAGAAGAAATGAATAGAAAGAAAGATTAAAAAGACAGAATGAAAGAATAGAAGGAAGAAAACAAAGAAAGGAAGAAAACAAAGAAAGGAAGAAAGAATAAAGAGAAAAATGAAAGACAGAATAGAAAGAAGAAATGAATAGAAAAAAAGATTAAAAAGAAAGAATGAAAGAATAGAACGAAGAAAACAAAGAAAGGAAGAAAGAATAAAGAGAAAAATGAAAGACAGAATAGAAAGAAGAAATGAATAGAAAAAAAGATTAAAAAGAAAGAATGAAAGAAGAGAACGAAGAAAACAAAGAAAGGAAGAAAGAATAAAGAGAAAAATGAAAGACAGAATAGAAAGAAGAAATGAATAGAAAAAAAGATTAAAAAGAAAGAATGAAAGAATAGAACGAAGAAAACAAAGAAAGGAAGAAAGAATAAAGAGAAAAATGAAAGACAGAATAGAAAGAAGAAATGAATAGAAAAAAAGATTAAAAAGAAAGAATGAAAGAAGAGAACGAAGAAAACAAAGAAAGGAAGAAAGAATAAAGAGAAAAATGAAAGACAGAATAGAAAGAAGAAATGAATAGAAAGAAAGATTAAAAAGACAGAATGAAAGAATAGAAGGAAGAAAACAAAGAAAGGAAGAAAGAATAAAGAGAAAAATGAAAGACAGAATAGAAAGAAGAAATGAATAGAAAGAAAGATTAAAAAGAAAGAATGAAAGAATAGAAGGAAGAAAACAAAGAAAGGAAGAAAGAATAAAGAGAAAAATGAAAGACAGAATAGAAAGAAGAAATGAATAGAAAGAAAGATTAAAAAGAAAGAATGAAAGAAGAGAACAAAGAAAACAAAGAATGGAAGAAAGAATAAAGAGAAAAATGAAAGACAGAATAGAAAGAAGAAATGAATAGAAAGAAAGATTAAAAAGACAGAATGAAAGAATAGAACGAAGAAAACAAAGAAAGGAAGTAAGAATAAAGAGAAAAATGAAAGACAATAGAAAGAAGAAATGAATAGAAAGAAAGATTAAAAAGACAGAATGAAAGAATAGAACGAAGAAAACAAAGAAAGGAAGAAAGAATAAAGAGAAAAATGAAAGACAGAATAGAAAGAAGAAATGAATAGAAAAAAAGATTAAAAAGAAAGAATGAATGAAGAGAACGAAGAAAACAAAGAAAGGAAGAATGAATAAAGAGAAAAATGAAAGACAGAATAGAAAGAAGAAATGAATAGAAAGAAAGATTAAAAAGACAGAATGAAAGAATAGAAGGAAGAAAACAAAGAAAGGAAGAAAGAATAAAGAGAAAAATGAAAGACAGAATAGAAAGAAGAAATGAATAGAAAAAAAAATTAAAAAGACAGAATGAAAGAATAGAAGGAAGAAAACAAAGAAAGGAAGAAAGAATAAAGAGAAAAATGAAAGACAGAATAGAAAGAAGAAATGAATAGAAAAAAAGATTAAAAAGACAGAATGAAAGAAGAGAACGAAGAAAACAAAGAAAGGAAGAAAGAATAAAGAGAAAAATGAAAGACAGAATAGAAAGAAGAAATGAATAGAAAGAAAGATTAAAAAGACAGAATGAAAGAATAGAAGGAAGAAAACAAAGAAAGGAAGAAAGAATAAAGAGAAAAATGAAAGACAGAATAGAAAGAAGAAATGAATAGAAAAAAAGATTAAAAAGAAAGAATGAAAGAAGAGAACGAAGAAAACAAAGAAAGGAAGAAAGAATAAAGAGAAAAATGAAAGACAGAATAGAAAGAAGAAATGAATAGAAAAAAAGATTAAAAAGAAAGAATGAAAGAATAGAAGGAAGAAAACAAAGAAAGGAAGAAAGAATAAAGAGAAAAATGAAAGACAATAGAAAGAAGAAATGAATAGAAAGAAAGATTAAAAAGACAGAATGAAAGAAGAGAACGAAGAAAACAAAGAAAGGAAGAAAGAATAAAGAGAAAAATGAAAGACAGAATAGAAAGAAGAAATGAATAGAAAAAAAGATTAAAAAGAAAGAATGAAAGAATAGAACGAAGAAAACAAAGAAAGGAAGAAAGAATAAAGAGAAAAATGAAAGACAGAATAGAAAGAAGAAATGAATAGAAAAAAAGATTAAAAAGAAAGAATGAAAGAAGAGAACGAAGAAAACAAAGAAAGGAAGAAAGAATAAAGAGAAAAATGAAAGACAGAATAGAAAGAAGAAATGAATAGAAAAAAAGATTAAAAAGAAAGAATGAAAGAAGAGAACGAAGAAAACAAAGAAAGGAAGAAAGAATAAAGAGAAAAATGAAAGACAATAGAAAGAAGAAATGAATAGAAAGAAAGATTAAAAAGACAGAATGAAAGAAGAGAACGAAGAAAACAAAGAAAGGAAGAAAGAATAAAGAGAAAAATGAAAGACAGAATAGAAAGAAGAAATGAATAGAAAGAAAGATTAAAAAGACAGAATGAAAGAATAGAACGAAGAAAACAAAGAAAGGAAGAAAGAATAAAGGGAAAAATGAAAGACAGAATAGAAAGAAGAAATGAATAGAAAGAAAGATTAAAAAGACAGAATGAAAGAAGAGAACGAAGAAAACAAAGAAAGGAAGAAAGAATAAAGAGAAAAATGAAAGACAGAATAGAAAGAAGAAATGAATAGAAAAAAAGATTAAAAAGAAAGAATGAAAGAATAGAACGAAGAAAACAAAGAAAGGAAGAAAGAATAAAGAGAAAAATGAAAGACAGAATAGAAAGAAGAAATGAATAGAAAAAAAGATTAAAAAGAAAGAATGAAAGAAGAGAACGAAGAAAACAAAGAAAGGAAGAAAGAATAAAGAGAAAAATGAAAGACAGAATAGAAAGAAGAAATGAATAGAAAAAAAGATTAAAAAGAAAGAATGAAAGAAGAGAACGAAGAAAACAAAGAAAGGAAGAAAGAATAAAGAGAAAAATGAAAGACAGAATAGAAAGAAGAAATGAATAGAAAAAAAGATTAAAAAGAAAGAATGAAAGAAGAGAACGAAGAAAACAAAGAAAGGAAGAAAGAATAAAGAGAAAAATGAACGACAGAATAGAAAGAAGAAATGAATAAAAAAAAAGATTAAAAAGAAAGAATGAAAGAAGAGAACGAAGAAAACAAAGAAAGGAAGAAAGAAGAAAGAGAAAAATGAAAGACAATAGAAAGAAGAAATGAATAGAAAGAAAGATTAAAAAGACAGAATGAAAGAATAGAACGAAGAAAACAAAGAAAGGAAGAAAGAATAAAGAGAAAAATGAAAGACAGAATAGAAAGAAGAAATGAATAGAAAAATGATTAAAAAGAAAGAATGAAAGAATAGAACGAAGAAAACAAAGAAAGGAAGAAAGAATAAAGAGAAAAATGAAAGACAGAATAGAAAGAAGAAATGAATAGAAAGAAAGATTAAAAAGACAGAATGAAAGAATAGAACGAAGAAAACAAAGAAAGGAAGAAAGAATAAAGAGAAAAATGAAAGACAATAGAAAGAAGAAATGAATAGAAAGAAAGATTAAAAAGACAGAACGAAAGAAAGAAAGAATAGAATGATGGAAACAATAGAAAAATGTCAAAATGAAAGAATAAAAAGAAAGAACGACTGAAAAATAGACAGAAAGAATAAAATGACAGCGAAGGAAATAATAGAAAGAAAGAAAGAAAGAGAGAGAGAGAGATAAAGAAAGCAATAAAAAAGAAAGAATGAATGAAAGAAAGAATAGAACGAAGGAAAGAATAGAAAAATGAGGAAACGAAAGAATAAAAAGAAAGTACGAAGGAAAACTAGAAAGAAATAAATAAAGAAAGAATAAAAAGACAGCGAAGGAAATAATAGAAAGAAAGAAAGAATGAGAGAGAGAAAGAAAGAAAGAAATAAGAAAGAATGAATGAAAGAATGAAAGAAAGAAAGAATAGAATGATGGAAAGAATAGAAAAATGACAAAATGAAAGAATAAAAAGAAAGAACGAAGGAAAAATAGACAGAAAGAATAAAAAGACAGCGAAGGAAATAATAGAAAGAAAGAAACAAAGAGTGAGAGAAAGAAATAAATAAATAAGAAAGAATGAATGAAAGAAAGAATAGAACGAAGGAAAGAATAAAAAAATGAGCAAACGAAAGAATAAACAGAAAGAACGAAGGAAAAAATAGAAAGAAATAAAGAAAGAAAAAATAAAAAGACAGCGAAGGAAATAATAGAAAGAAAGAAAGAAAAAAGAAAGAAAGAATAAAAACAATGAATGAATGAATGAACGATGGAAAGAACAGAAAAAAGAGACAGATGAAGGAGTTAATGAAGGCAAAATGAGACAGAAAGACAATCTTGGTACAATTTTAGTGGTCTTATTTCGCTGAAAATTCATTACCAACGAGAAAACATCACATCAACTCCACCGCTGAGATAGGATATTATTAACTCTGTGACCACGCACTTAGATTCTGTAGGGGGCAAAATCTCTTGCCATTCTACTCCCAGACCTCATCACTGGGAACCAGATATTTTTGCAAATTAATTAAAAAAGGAAAAAAAAATCACAGACAAGCTTACAAAAAATAAATTAAAAAACACTCCCATATATATATATATATATATATATATATATATATATATATATATATATATATATATATGCAAAACAAAATGGAAAAAAATATGTGAGATGCGTGTAACTAGAATAATCTACCCCAATGGTCTAGATAAAGGGTTCGATTCGAAATTCCATCATATATCACCTGAATAAGGTCGGAGCGTACAACGACCGAAACGACGTGAATATGACGATAAAGATGAGGACGACAGTCCGAAAAATGCAAATAATATAAATATTTGCAATGCCTCTTCTCAGAAATATAAACAGATCCTGAAGAAGACCGGACCGTATAACGACCGAAACCTCGTGAATATGACGATAAAGACAAGGACAAGAGTCCGAACAATGTAAGTACTGTAAATAGTTACGATAGCTTATCTCAGAAATATAAACAGATCCTGACGTAGGCCGGGACGTACAACGGTCGAAACGACGTGAATATGACAATAAAGATGAGGACAACAGTCAGAAGAATGTAAGTATTGTAAATAGTTACAATAGTTTATATTACAAAAAATATATATATATTGTATCTCCAAGGAAGTAGACAAATTTAAACAGGCTAGACAATGTTTGTCGACGATGAACTTAATATAAAAAATAAATTGTTAGTTTTCTTCATACACTTTTCGGATATCAGCAAACATTTCGAGACTTACGTGTTCCTTACTGCCCACGAGTCCAGAAATATTATTTGAAGGCAATAACATACAGCCAATAACACGTACACATTGTTTATCGCTAAAATGTTCTATAGTTCCAAGGATGTAGTTATATATTAGGACACATTGATATGCAAATAATGTAAATATAGAAATTACCTGGGCTAGTATTCTGGCGTAGCTTCCGTAAGATTGGAAAAATTGTAATAATGAATTACAATCTTCATAATCGTATCATCCCAAACAATATGGCCGGCTAGCTCTCCAAACCTGAATCTGTTAGACTGCTATATATGGGGCGTAGTCGAAAGAGAAGCTAATCAACGCCCACATAACACTATAAAATCTCTAAAGTCCGCCATATCTAGCACAATTTCCAAAAAAAGGTAATCTAATTCGGACATGTCAACGTTTTACGTCTCGTATATATCACCTGAAGAAGGCCGGAGCGTACAATGGCTGAAACGAATTGAATATGACAGTAAAGATAAGGAGAACAATCCGAACATTGTAAATAATGTAAATAGTTACAATAGCTTATCTGAGAAATAAAAACAGATCCTGAAGAAGGCCGGACCGTATAACGGCCGAAACGTCTTGAATATGATGATTAAGACGACGACAACTGTCCGAACAATGTAAATAGTGTAAATAGTTACAATAGCTTATCTCAGAAATAAAAACAGATCCTGAAGAAGGCTGGAGCGTATAAAGGCTGAAACGTCGTGTCTATGACGATAAGATCCTCTAAAATCTCTGAGGTCCGCCATAACTAGCACAATGTCCCCAAAAAAGGTCATCTAATTCGGGCAGGTCAACGTTTTACATCTCATATAGAAACAATTATCGATGATAACGGCGGATCCTATAATTAGATACGCCTGAAAGAATCTCAAGATTATCCATGACAATGCTTTGTCAATGGTATAACGGCATTGCCTGTGTTTATCATGAGTCGCAGCTGAAGTGGTGCACTTGTAAATTGCTGATTAAGTATAAGGTTGTCACACATGAAATGATTCATTTTTGGTTGGTTCTTGTCCCGGTGGTTTAATGGAGTAACCTCCTTAGTATATAAAAAAAAATCTTGTTATTCCTGACTCTTTTTCTTTCCATATTATTTTGCCTTCAATATATTGTTACTCAAAAGCCCAATGAAAATGATTGCATTGTTGAATAATCTTACTGTATTAGTACAAACTGGGTCGTTCTGCCTCTGAAGCGGTCTTCGGTAATGGTATTGTTGAAATCAGAATTGTACAGAAATGGTTTTGTTCTGGAGATTATAATCTTGAAAATAAATCAAGAGGAAGACCACAATTGGTTGTCAGTGATGATCAACCGAATGCTTTGGTTGATCAAAATCCGAGAACTCCAGCCTAAAAACTTGTATTGGAACTCGAAACATCTCGCAAAACTGTTTCTCGGCACTTTAAAGCAATTAGTAAAGAAACTGGATAGGTTTGTTCCGCATGAACTGAATAAGACTCAAAAACCCGTCGCTTTGAGGTGTGCTTTCTTGACTGGAAAAAGAACAATTTTTGCATTGAATCATTACATTCGATGAGAAATGGATAATCTTTGACAACAGTAAGAGAGTAAGCCAGTGGTTAGATGCAAGTGAATCACCAAAACAATACCTAAAACGGCCACTTTTCCCTACAAAGTTGATAGTTACTATATGGCTGTCTTTTAAATGGGTTATTTAATATTATTTCTTGCCTCATGGGAAAACAATAACAGTAACCTCGTTTTGGGGAGAAATTTTCTGTATGGACGAAAAATTGAAAAAGAAACATCCTACAATTGTGAATAGTGATGGCCCACTTTTGCTTCACGACAACGCAGGGTCACACGCTATTCAAGGAATTGTGCAAAAGCTGCTTAGCCGGAATTATGAAATTTTGCTTCCTCCTCCATATTCACCAGATATCTCTTCTACTGATTATCACTTATTGAAGCATTTTAAGCTTTTCATAGACGATAAAACATTCTCCAATAAGGAAGAGAGGTAATCGAAGCATTTGAACTCTTTATGATATCAAAGGATTAGAATTTTTTAAAGATGTGATTAAAAATTTCGAGGTACGTTGGAGAACAGTCATTTATCAACACGGAGCCTATTTTAATTAAATAAATCAGTCATTTAACATTTCAGAAGTGTTTTATTCATTTCCTATAAAGTGTGTCATTTCATGTGTGACAACCTAATTTTATTACAACCCAAAATATACTTTGGCTCTAAATAAGCCACAAAGTGTTGATAAACCGTAAAAAAACAAACAATTCTACTGAACTAGATCTAACTGAGAACTAACAGATCTTAATGAACATTTTTATGAGTGAATTATATATATATATGTTTAATTTCCATTCTCTTTGATTAGACTTGGGAATTGTGTAGAGCAATGGTTAGCAGCACGGATTCAAGAATCGGTGGAGCCAAGTTCGAATTCCAGTCGAGTTCATTACATTTACTTATGTACTAATACCCTTGGGAAAGGTATGAATCCTTATTTTCTCCCCCAGCTCTGGGTAAAATAGGACGACAGACTTGTCCTTGGGTGACAACCTGTCTAGGAGAAGGAATAAAAAACTTCCAAATATGGGTAAATATTAGTGCACTCTGGACTCTGTAGCAATGGTTGGAAATCAGTCTAGGAGAAGCCCAACTCTGAATTAAAAAACCTCAAACTATAGGTTTGGAAGTCATGTGTGACAGCCTTTGATACCTTGACCTGAAGGTTTTGGAAGTAGTGATTCAGAGGGAAGATGCCATGCTTCCTCACTTGTTTCGTCCGGGAGTAAGAATCATTGTTGCTGACTATAAGGAGGTTTTGGAGCAGTTTGGGAATCTTTGGATGGGGGGGGGGGGTGCGTGAGCAAAGTAAGTCCGTACACCTAACAACAGGACTCTGCATCGTCTCTTAAGGTTAAGACGACCCAAGAATTGATGAGTTACAATCTCCGCGATCACGTCAACACAAACATATGATCACCTAGCTCTCCAGACCTGAATCTGTTGGACTGTTAAATTTTGGGCGTAGTCTCGAAGGAAGTCTATCAACGCTACCATAACACTATAAAATATCTGAAGACGGCCATAACAAACACAATGTCCAAAAAAGATAAAAATAATCTGGTTTGGGTGTATCAACATCACAGACCTCATATTGAATCAGTCACGGATGCTAACGTCGGATTCATTAAGTACAGGGTGTGATGAGTAAATAGTAGCCATTTTATATTTTTAATGTGCGTTGTTTGTTTGTGATTTTATCGAAGGAGTAGGCTCAATTGGGTACCTCCTGTGAGAAAAAGAGCACCATGACGCAATTCACTGCGCCAGAAATCTGGAAACAGCATACTGTACTGCTTTCCATTCGAGTGTTTGGGTGTCGATCTGAAGACAAGGCAGAAGATTCGGAAAGAATTGGATAAGTCTAATGGTGATGACGAAGGTACGACAGCTCGGAAAACTCACTCTGATCATTCTAATAAGAAAATAACTCCTGAATTTGTTGGTGGGGGCCACAGACTCAACACCGAAGCCTACATCAAGTGCCTTGAGGAGGTAGTGCTACCCTGGGTGAAGAAGGTGGCTGCTGGAAGACCCTATGTCTGGCAACAGGACTCTGCACCATGCAACACAAGCAGGAGAACCCAGTCATGGCTGTCTGATAATTTCTGCGAATACATTACCCCTTACATCTGGCAACTTAACTCCCCCAGACGGCAAACACCTTCATTATTATGTGTGGGCTGCCGTTGAGTGGGAAACCAAAAAAACTCCTTGTAACACCAAAGATGAACTGAAAGCAAGGATTATGGCCGCATTCAGCAACTTAAACAAGGTAACCGTACAGAAGAGTTGCAGCAGATTCCGAAGTCGTCTGAAGGCCGTGGTTGAAGCCAATGTCGAGTTTATTGAATAAATTTACTCTTTAGTATTTCCGGATATTTTTGTGCAATTTTAGGAAATATATCTTTACAAATGAGATGTCAGTGTCATTTCCATTTTGGCGTCATTTAGACGACAATTTATCCATCGCATCCTGCATATCTGTTAAAATGAGATGCCAGTGTTATTCCCATTTTGGCGTCATTTAGACGACAATTTATCCATCGCACCCCGTATATCTGTTAAAATGAGATGCCAGTGCTATTCCCATTTTAGCGTCATTTAGACGACAATTTATCCATCGCACCCTGTACATCTGTTAAAATGAGATGCCAGTGTTATTTTCATTTTGGCGTCATTTAGGCGACAATTTATCCATCGCACCCTGCATATCTGTTAAAATGAGATGCCAGTGTTATTCCCATTTTAGCGTCATTTAGACGACAATTTATCCATCGCACCCTGTACATCTGTTAAAATGAGATGCCAGTGTTATTCTCATTTTGGCGTCATTTGGACGACAATTTATCCATCGCACCCTGCATATCTGTTAAAATGAGATGCCAGTGTTATTCTCATTTTGGCGTCATTTGGACGACAATTTATCCATCGCACCCTGCATATCTGTTAAAATGAGATGCCAGTGTTATTGTCATTTTGGCGTCATTTGGACGACAAATTATCCATCGCACCCTGCATATCTGTTAAAATGAGATGTCAGTGTTATTTTCATTTTGGCGTCATTTAGACGACAATTTATCCATCGCATCCTGCATATCTGTTAAAATGAGATGCCAGTGTTATTCTCATTTTGGCGTCATTTGGACGACAATTTATCCATCGCACCCTGTATATCTGTTAAAATGAGATGCCAGTGTTATTCTCATTTTGGCGTCATTTAGACGACAATTTATCCATCGCACCCTGTACATCTGTTAAAATGAGATGCCAGTGTTATTTTCATTTTGGCGTCATTTAGGCGACAATTTATCCATCGCACCCTGCATATCTGTTAAAATGAGATGCCAGTGTTATTCCCATTTTAGCGTCATTTAGACGACAATTTATCCATCGCACCCTGTACATCTGTTAAAATGAGATGCCAGTGTTATTCTCATTTTGGCGTCATTTGGACGACAATTTATCCATCGCACCCTGCATATCTGTTAAAATGAGATGCCAGTGTTATTCTCATTTTGGCGTCATTTGGACGACAATTTATCCATCGCACCCTGCATATCTGTTAAAATGAGATGCCAGTGTTATTGTCATTTTGGCGTCATTTGGACGACAAATTATCCATCGCACCCTGCATATCTGTTAAAATGAGATGTCAGTGTTATTTTCATTTTGGCGTCATTTAGACAACAATTTATCCATCGCGCCCTGTATATATGTTAAAATGAGATGCCAGTGTTATTTTCATTTTGGCCTCATTTAGGCGACAATTTATCCATCGCACTCTATATCTGTTAATATGAGATGCCAGTGTTATTTCCATTTTTGGCGTCATTTAGACGACAATTTATCCATCGCATCCTGTAGATGCGCCAAGAAGAGGATCACGGTTATTCATATGATTTTCTCATAGAAAGCATTTCTTTCGTGGCATATACGGCTTTTCCTTTATTCAGGCAAAGGTCCTTAAAGAACTGAGCACCATTTTAGAATTTGGAATCGAATATAGCGTCTTCGGTGTGTAAACTACTGTAAGAAGTATAAGTTTGCTTTTTACTGTCAAAATATTTACAAAGTATATTAAATTTATAAAGACCGGAGTACATTAAAAATAAGGTAAAGAATTTTTTTTTTTATCTGGACAGCTTTTTTTTTTCTGTCAAACATTAAACAAAGATAATAATTTACGCTTATTGAGCGTGTCTTGAATTTCTTTATTTATTCCGGTACTTTTTGATGTTTTACAAATAATTGTAATAATTGGAGGCTTAATTGCCAAAGAAAAATGGATACAAAAAGGGTGAAAAGAAAATAAACATTAGAAAATGTTAAACAAGATGTAAGTTAATGTAGGACACTTTAAATAATATTTGTTAAAAAAAAGAAAAGAAATGAAGAAAGTTTAATATAAAAAAAAAGGTTCCCTTTGAATGAAATTAATTTTCCCTTATAGAAAAATTTGGCCGAGTGTTCACACCAACCTAAAAATAAGTCTTGAGATTTCTACAAAAATTGTTTTATGCAGAGAAACAAAAGAAAAAAAAAAAAGAGTGAGCAAAAAAGTAAGCTAAAAAGAAAGAGTCAATCGTAATACAATAAACAGACAACAATGGAATGCCCTGATTGAATAGGGTTTGGGGACCAGTTAGAAGAAATTTGAAGAATTCTGCCCGAAAATGAAACTGATGGCAAGAATCAATAATAATAATAATAATAATAATAATAATAATAATAATAATTAATTAATAGATTCGTTTTCTACGGTTTCTCAGCCATTTGCAAGATATTTAAAGCAAGAAAATATCTTTTAGATTGTAAGAATTTTTTTGTGAGAAAATAATGATTTAGCGATACCAGTCTTACTAATTAACCCATAGCTGGAGGAATAAGACCTAACCAGAATTTGATAAGCAAGCATGAAATTTTAATGTGGATATAAGGTAGGGGGATCGATTCTAAATTATAATCAGTATACAAACTGATCCCTCATTTAGTGGCCACGGTAGTTTCTATACATTTCTATTCCAGAGAATGTAAATAAATCTAAAAGACATGCTTGTGTAGCTAATCAGTATTTCATTGATTGATTCATTCGTTTTCTACGGCTTATCAACAAACAAGAAATTATAATGTGGATATAAAGTGAGAGACCAATTCTATATTACAATCAATATATATACTGATCCCTCACTTTGTGTCCACGTTAGTTTCTATATATTTCTATTCCAGAGAATGTAAATAAATCTAAAAGACATGCCTGTGTAGCTAATCAGTATTTCATTGATTGATTGATTCGTTTTCTACGGCTTATCAACAAACAAGAAATTATAATGTGGATATAAAGTGGGGATTAATTCTATATTACAATCACTATATAAACTGATCCCTCACTTTGTGTCCACGGTAGTTTCTATACATTCCTATCCCAGAGAATGTAAATAAATCTAAAAGACATGCCAGTGTAGCTAATCAGCATTTCATTGATTGTACGATTTTGTTTGTCCGGAGATAATAATGGTTTTGGTGATACAAGTCTTACTAATTAACCCATAACTGGAGGGAGAAAAGGTGGATTCATACCTAATCAGAATTTGATAAACGACCAAGAAATTATAATATATATATAAAGTGGTGGATCAGACCTCGGGGCAGGGTAGGGAGGCTTGGTAATTAGGCACTTAAGATTACTCTCTGGAAAGATGATAGCACACGTAATAAGAATAAGAAAGTGGACACTGAAAAATGTGTGTTGAAGACTAGGTACAAGTATATATTAGGTGCGCTTGGAATGATTAAAAAGGAACACAACAACACACTGAAAAAATCCCTGCTAATCCCAGCTTAAGAGAAATACAAAAAAGTTGTCTTGATAAGTACAGCCCACATAGTAAGATGAATTTTGTCCATGTAACGCTAGTGATGGTATGGAAGTCAGAAAAACAAATCATGAAATGTCGGCATAACAACACACCACTACTTACCTTTGGTCTTCCCGCAGACTTGGTAGATAGTGTGACCATAGCAGAAATCGGAATAATAATAATGATAATAATAATAATAATAGAAAATGAGGAAATTGTAAACAAGTATAGTACAAATCATAATAGGTGCGCTTGGAATGATAAAAAAGGAACACAACAACACATTAAAAATCGCTGGAAATACCTGCTTAAGAGAATTCTTATCTACTGTCTGTCCTGCTATATATGGCAGTGAATACTGGACAATCTTCTCACATATGAAGAAGAAACTTGAGGCAACAGAAACGAAGAAAAGAAAACTGAACTGTTATGAAATATCAGTCCTCCTTTATGGCAGTGATTGCTGGACAATCTGCTCACAGATGAAGAAGAGACTTAAGGCAGCAGAAATTTAGTTATACAGAAGGATGCTGAGAATACCATGTGAAGTTTTAAATTTTTGTGAGAAAATGGAAACAAAAAGTCACAAAATGAGGAAAGAGGGCTTAGAAGATTTGATACTGACAGGACCGAATGAAGGCAAGAGAGACAGAGGAAAGCAGCGAATCGAACGTTGGCAGAACGGGGATTAGAAGAGAAAGAGAGCGAGATGATAAAATATACTAAGACGGCAGGAAGAAACATGATCGGCCACGAAGGTATAGAGCATATACAAGAAGAAGAAGAAGAAGAAGAAGAAGAAGAAGAAGAAGAAGAAGAAGAAGAAGAAGAAGAAGAAGAAGATGGATAAGAAAGTAGACGGAGAAGAATGAGAAAGAAGAAGAGGAAGAAGAATGAGATAGACGAAGAGGAAGAAGAAGAATGAAAAAGAATAAGAATTAGGAGACGGAAGAAGAAGAGGAAGAAGAAAAATTAGAAAGAAGCAGGACTAGGAGACGGAAGAAGAAGAGGGAGACGGAAGAAGAAGAAGAAGAAAGTGGAAGGAGAAGAATGAGTAGGAAGAAGAGGAAGAAGAAGAATGAGAAAGAAGAAGAAGAAGAAGAAGATGAACAAAAATGAGAAAGAAGATCTAGGAGACGGAAGAAGAAGAGGAAGAATAAGAATGAGAAAGAAGAAGAACTAGAAGACAGAAGTAGAAGGAGAAGGAGACGGAAGAAGAAGAAGGAGACGGAAGAAGGAGACGGAAGAAAGAGACAGAAGAAGAAGAAGAAGAAGAAGAAGAAGAAGAAGAAGAAGAAGAAGAAGAAGAAGAAGAAGAAGAAGAAGAAGATGGAAGAGACCACTACTCCTATTGATGTACAATCCGACATCTTTAATCCGGCAGTTTCTTATTCGGCATATCCCATGACCGGGCATCCGTCGCCATTAGTTCGTTGGGCAGCAGCAGAGTGTTTTGGTGATCAGGTCTTAGTCATTTCTTATAGCTGCATATTTACCTATTTAGGCTAGTAAATACTAGGGGAAGCTAATTTCCTTCCCCTATAAAGAACGATAACTCACAATATGATTTGAATTACTTCCCTTGTCTGTGAAGACAAGTGCGCCACTTCAGAACTGAACATGGCGACAACATGACACGCGCGTGGAATTTATTTTTTCAATTCATGTAATTCGTTTTGTTCTCAAACAGTGAATGAATAAAGGTTATTTATTCGTGTTAAAATACACTAGTCTTTAATTTTCATTCGTTTTTGTTCATCCCAAAAGTCTCGGATATAAAAGTAAGTATATTTTACTTTTTGGTTTCAGGATACTTTTAGCATTTCTATTGCAGGAAACAATAAAAAAAACTGCTTTACAAGTATCAATGATTGTTTTATTTCATGTTTTAAGCTTTCTTTTAACTTTGATAACACAATAATATATATATATATATATATATATATATATATATATATATATATATATATATATATATGTGCAGAAATATAGTCTTAAAGTGTGCTATATTTATGGGGTAAAGTGCTCAATATCAGAGATAGAACGTGTGTAAATATAAAAGTGGACATGGAAGTCAGCACTTAGAGGCGACAGTCTGTTTCATGCTAGTGCAATCGTCAGGCGACTAGTGCTGTTATTTTTCTCGGCTATTTATATAAGGGTCAGTGGTGCATTATGGGTAGTCTATTTTGGCGGTTACTTTTACCGGAAGTCGCTTATTTGTTTATTTATTTATGTCAAATTATTTTGCTTGTTTTTTGTTTGTTTTTTTATTTTTATTTTTATTTTTTATCTTATATGTTTATTTATTTATTCTTTTATTTTGATCGGTGTTTTTGGTTAACGTAGTAAAAATTTGTTTATATAGCTTATTGTTGGTAGTCTATAATGGCCGTCATTTACCGGAAGTCGCTTGTTCGCTTATTTATTTGGGTCAAATTGTTTTGCTTGTTTTTAAGCGACTTCCGGTAAAAGTAACCGCCAAAATAGACTACCCATAATGCACCACTGACCCTTATATAAATAGCCGAGAAAAATAACAGCACTAGTCGCCTGACGATTGCACTAGCATGAAACAGACTGTCGCCTCTAAGTGCTGACTTCCATGTCCACTTTTATATTTATATATATATATATATATATATATATATATATATATATATATATATATATATATATATATATATGATGAATGAGCCTGCAATATTGATATTTTTTTATAGTATATCAAACTTTGGCAGATTAATTAATTAATATCAGAAAATATAGATGGGAAGAAGTTTTTGGAGATAATAATAATTTACTAAAACAAGTTCTACTAATTAATCCATAGCTGGGGGAACTCAAGAGATGGATTCATACCTATTTGTGAGTAAGTGAATATAACGAACCTGACTTGAACTGGAACACGGTTCTTCTGTGCCATTATGAAATACACCAGCCACAAAGCTAGGTTTACAGCCCCTGATATGTTTAAGCTGTCACCTATCTAGATGCTGTCCAGGCTTGGCATTGCTTAACTTTGTTGTACAGCAACAGTGCTTTCACGATATGTTTTTCCTCATTTCTTATGTATAGCTGTATATGTGGCCATTGATGAGAGTAAATACTAGGGGAGGCCAATTTCCTCCAGAGTCTGTCTATATTTCTGAGGTGAGGTATTATGTACAGTATTTACATTAGTCGGACTATTGTCCTCATCTTTGTCGCCATATTTGTCACAACGTTTCCGCCGAAACGTTGTGACAAATATGGCGACAAAGATGAGGACAATAGTCCGACTAATGTAAATACTGTCAATTTCCTCCTATAAATACGATAATCCACAATATGATTTGAATGACTTCCCATGTCTTAACTTTAGTGATTGTGCGAGAACATGTGTTTCAACGTAATATGGCCAAGGTGGGAAGAATATACCTATATAGTTTTTTTTTTTTAAAAGGTTATTTTTTAATCCGGCATGTTCTGCAGTCAGGCTGCAAGAGTTCGCATTGCAGTATATGCGTGACGGAGGTTTTGAGGAGCGTGAAACCAACTCTTAATTGCTAGTCCTGGGTATGAGTATAAACTACATCCGGCATCAATGCCTCTGATTAGGAGATTGGAGGTTTTGAGGAGCGTGTAACCCCCTCTTAATATCTATTCCTGGGTATGACTATAAACTACATCCGGCAGCAAGGCCTCTGATTGGGAGATTGGAGGTTTTGATGAGCGTGTAGCCCCCTCTTAATATCTAGTCCTGGGTATGACTATAAACTACATCCGACAGCAATGCCTCTGATTGGGAGATTG
Source organism: Acanthosepion esculentum (assembly GCA_964036315.1). Taxonomy (NCBI): domain Eukaryota; kingdom Metazoa; phylum Mollusca; class Cephalopoda; order Sepiida; family Sepiidae; genus Acanthosepion; species Acanthosepion esculentum. Next base: position 2,825,541 of record OZ038513.1, on the reverse strand, counting down.
GAGGTTTTGATGATCGTGTAACACCCTCTTATTATCTAGTCCTGGGTATGACTATAGACTACATCCGGCAGCAAGGCCTCTGATTGGGAGATTGGAGGTTTTGATGAGCGTGTAGCCCCCTCTTAATATCTATTCCTGGGTATGACTATAAACTACATCCGACAGCAATGCCTCTGATTGGGAGATTGGAGGTTTTGATGAGCGTATAACCACCTCTTAATATCTATTCCTGGGTATGACTATAAACTACATCCGGCAGCTAGGCTTTTGATTGGGAGATTGGAGGCTTTGAGAAGCGTGGAACAATCTCTTAATTGCTAGTCCTTGGCAAGACTATAAACTACATCCGGCAGCAAGGCTTCTGATTGGGAGATTGGAGGTTTTGATGAGCGTGTAACCCCCTCTTAATATCTATTCCTGGGTATGACTATAAACTACACCCTGCAGCAAGGCTTCTGATTCGGAGATTGGAGGTTTTGAGGAACGTGTAACCCCCTCTTAATTGCTAGTCCTGGGTATGAATATAAACTACATCCGGCAGCAAGGCTTCTGATTGGGAGATTGGAGGTTTTGATGAGCGTGTAAACCCCTCTTAATATCTATTCCTGGGTATGACTATGAACTACATCCGGCAGCAAGGCTTCTGATTGGGAGATTGGAGGTTTTGATGAGCGTATAACCACCTCTTAATATCTAGTCCTGGGTATGTCTATAAACTACATCCGACAGCAAGGCGGGAGATTAGAGGTTTTGAGGAGCGTGGAACCACTTCTTAATTACTGTTATTCCGAAGTCTACCCCGACGACTGGTGGTAGCAACTTTTACGGTCCTAGCTATGAAAAAACAGTTAACCCTCAAACTGGGATCAAAATACTATGTCCCTTCATTTTACAAAAAAAAATATTTTCTGCAATAGATTTTTGAAAAAAAAAAAATACCAGCAATACAATATTCCCAAACAGAAACAAAAGCCTATGAATGTATGAAAAAATTTTTTATAGTAAAATTACCAATCGTACCTTTTTATAGTAGTATTTTGGCATTAAATAACCCATAGATATGTTGATATGCCGCTAAACAAATTCAACCAACCAACAAGTCCTATTTACAGTAAAATTACCAACAAAACCTATTTAAAGGAAACTGACCAACAATATATTCTAGCTGTGGTTGAAGGCAATCAATTGCATTCAAAGTATATTTAGCTGAAACCATAAAATTGTGTTTGAAATATTTAGATTTAGACGTTAAATAACCCATAGAGGTTTCGATATGCCACTACACATAATCAACCAAACAACCAACCAAGAATATGCTACAATTTCTTGAAGAAATCAAATTGTATCTAAAATATAACTTCACCAAACTACAACATGACATGACCTAATTATGTCCACAGAAACTTGTATATAAACAAAAGCTGAGTATCATCTACCATGTATTCAACTGTGAAATCAGAATAACGTATATCACATTTTTATTATTTCAAAGCCCCCGTCCACCAAATTAAATTTCATCATGAAACGATCCATATAGGTGTTGATATGCCGTTAAACAAACCAATCAATCAATCAAATTTTAAAGCAATATGGCATCAACACATCTTTATAGTAAAATGATGAACAATACATTTTATCTGTAGTTGAAGGCATACAATTGCTTTCAAATATATTTAATTGAAACTATCAAGAAATATAGTCTTAAAGTGTGCTATATTTATGGGATAAAGTGCTCAATATCAGAGATAGAGCGTGTGTAAATATAAAAGTGAACATCGAAGTCAACACTTAGAGGCGACAGTCTGTTTCATGCTAAATGGCCTGACGATTGCATCTAGCATGAAACAGACTGTCACCTCTAAGTGTTGACTTCTATGTTCTCTTTTATATTTATATACATATATATATATATATATATATATATATATATATATATATATATATATATATAAGAAGAAATATAGTCTTAAAGTGTGCTATATTTATGGGATAAAGTGCTCAATATCAGAGATAGAGCGTGTGTAAATATAAAAGTGAACATAGAAGTCAATACTTAGAGGCGACAGTCTGTTTCATGCTAGATGCAATCGTCAGGCCACGAGTGCTGTTATTTTTCTCGGCTATTTATATATACGGGTCAGTGGTGCATTGTGTGTAGTCTATTTTGGCGGTTATTTTACCGGAAGTCGTTTATTTGTTTATTTATTTATTTGGGTTTAATTATTGTTATAAAATAAATAAAAACAAGCAAAATAATTGAAACTATAATGTTGTCTTCAAAATATTTAGTTTTCGGCATTAAATAACCCATAGAGGTGTTGATATGCTGCTAAACAAAATCAACCAACATGAAAGAATTCTTTCATGATATTAATACATATAATATGCTACAATTTCTTAAAGAAATCAAATTGTATTCCAAAATATAACTTCAACAAAACTACAACATAAAACACGCATATCTCCTCCTCTATTAATAATGTCCACGCAAGCATGTATATGCACAAAAGCTGCGTATCATCTACCATGTATTCTATTGTGAAAGAAGAATAACATATTTTTATTACTCCAAAGCTCGCAAAAAAATTAAATTTGGTCTCCTTAAAGGAGGTGATGTGCCGTAAAACGAACAAATCAATCAAATCTCTTTCGGCTCATTCAACTGGCAGATTAATAAGAGACTGGGTTCGCGTTACCGGCAGCCGAAAATCCATTTATCACATTGCGTTTCACCTGTTTGCATCGTTGGCGGCACGAAGCAATGACAGGGGTAATGTTGCTTGTTCAACTATTCGTTTTAATCTGATTTCATATCGCTCTCTTGATGAACGATGTTTTGATTTTACGATTATAAAATGTGCTTAGACGCCTTTCTTAAATTCTCGATAGGGGAGGGTAAAAATCGAAGGGGGAAGTTGTCTTTTTAAGCCTAAACTGCAGGAAAAGCTATCAACGCTGTTCGAATCGGTGACGATATCTCTTCGGGGAGGCTCTGTACATTGAAAAGGTTTTGGGCCTTAAACTCACCCCTGTCCTCAAGTGGAACTCTTATCCATCGCTAAAGATGCAGCAGAAAATGATAGGTTCTCTGTACCACTCTAGTAAGAACCTGACTCCCCATGCTATATTTTATCTTTATAAGAGCCTGATCGAGTACAGCTGCTATATTCAGTCCTCACTTTTCTGCCTCGATAGAGTCCAAAAGAGTCACCGCGTCATTGTAACAAATTATTTTTCCCCTCCAACCTCTCTTCTACAGACCGAATATGGCAAGCATGTTATTGATCTATAGCTACTTCCATTGAAAGTTCTCGGACGAACTGCATTCCTTAGTACCATTAGTTCTATCCTTCACGGCTAGGACCCGCTATGCCACTCAGATTGGAGCAAATCATCCTCATTTCATCCGTCAGTTCCAATCAAGCGCCTACTCGCGAACCACTATTTTGTAGAAGGGACCTCAAGAGGATGTTTCGTCGATCACTACAATCTTAACCTGTTCAAGTCTAGGGTTAACCATTAGCTTCCCCTTCTATCTGTATAAAATACCTCTTACTATGTAATTCTCTACCTCGAGTGGCCCCCGACCCTTGTACATGGCGAAAACGACAGTAAAAAAAAACAAAAAAAAACGACGAATGAGTAAAATTTGTTTTCTTGAATAGTAGTTTTTAATGTTTATTGTAACTTTAATTACATATCAAAATTGTTGTAAAGTTGAACGGATGAAGAGGGCTACGCATGACGGACATACTACAGATGGCCTCTCTCGAAATTAGAACAAAGCGACTGCCCGTTGCCCTGTCGTAACTAGATTCTATATGTGCCGCAGAGGAAGGTCATACAATCAAGTGCGTAGGTCACTTCTTGGCAAGTTGAGGTCCACCTTAAAAAATTCTGCTTTTTCACATTCGTTTCCTTCTTATCCTACTTCTTCACATTCTTTTTCATACTCTTCTTCATCACATTCTTCTTTTTCTTCTTTTTCATATTCTTTTTTTCTTTTTCTTCTTCACATTCTTCTTCTTTAAATTCTTCTTTATATTCTTCTTCTTCACATCCTTCTTTTTTCTTTATCACATACTTCTTCACATTCTTCTTCACATTTTTCTTCTTCATATTCTTCTTTTGCATATTCTTTTTCATATTCTTTTTTCTTTTACTCCTTCTTCGCATTCTACTTCATCACATTCATTTTCTTTTTCAGATTCTTCTTTAATTTATTCTTTATATTCTTCTTCTTTACATTCTTCTTTTTTCTTTATCACATACATCTTCACATTATTTTTCACATTCTTCTTCACATTTTTGTTTTTCATATTCATTTTCTTTTTCTTCATTTTCTTCTTCACATCTTTCTTTTTCTTCTTCACATTATTCTCCATGTTATTTTTCACACTCTTCTTCATCACATTCTTCTTCACATTCTTCTTTTTCATATTCATCTTCTTCTTCTTCTTCTTCTTCTTCACATCCTTCTTTTTTCTTATTCACATTCTTCTTCCCATTATTCTTCTTTTTCATATTCTTCTTCATATTCTTTTTTCCTTTTTCTATTTCATCACATTCATTTTCTTCTTCACATTCTTCGTCTTTAAATTCTCCGTTATATTCTTCCTCTTCACATCCTTCTTTTTTCTTTATCACATACATCTTCACATTGTTTTTGTTGTGAGACATCATGGACTCTCCCAGTACTATATTATTATGTGAATGGTAGTATCATGGGAGTAGCACCAGTAATGCGCAGCCGCGTACGATACCAATATCGGACACCACTGGATAGTAAGCTCTGCTTACTCTTACACTATTCTTTGTAACTTTTCTGTTTAATATATCTTTCTTACCTCTAACCCGTGTACCGTGTTTTCCTTCCGTGGCCCCTACTTCGGGTCCACATCATTTTTTCGCATTCTTCTATTTCATATTCATTTTCTTCTTCTTCATCTTCTTCTTCACATGCTTCTTATTTCTTCTTCACATCCTTCTTATTTCTTCTTCATATTCTTCTTCACGTTCATTTTCACACTCTTCTTCTTCACACCTTTCTTCTTCACATATTTCTTTGAATTTTCTTCTTCTTCACATCCCTCTTTTTTCTTCACATTATACTTCTACACAAACTTCTTCACATTCTTCTTCTTCTTCTTCTTCATATTGTTATTGTTGTTGTTCTACTTCTTCATCTTCACATTCTTCTTTTCTTCACATTTTTATTCTTCACATTCTTATTCTCCGTTTCACGTTTCCATCTCTCCTCCTGGCCATCAGTATGTACACATTAGAAACGTCAAAATAAACAACAGATTTACAACTATTTGCAAAGTGTTATAAAAGACGGTGTAAAAGGGAGGCAACACAATAGAGAATATAATAGATATTTGAAAATAGACTGCGATAGATAGATAAATAGATAGATAGATACGAAGAGGCTGATATAGATAGATAGATAGATAGATAGATACGAAGAGGCTGAGATAGATAGATAGATAGATAGATACGAAGAGACGGAGATAGATAGATTGAAATGAACAGAATGAAACAGATAGATAGAAAAGTAGTTTTGAACAGAATGATATATATATATATATATATATATATATATATATATATATATATATATATGCGTGTGTGTGTATATATGTATATATGTATATATATATATATATATATATATATAGAGAGAGAGAGAGAGAGAGAGATAAATAGATAGATATGAACAGAATACGATATATAGATAGATAGATAGATATGAACAGAATGAGAGATAGATAAGTAGGTATGAACAGAATGATACACACACACACGCGCGCACACACACACATTATATATATATATATATATATATATATATATATATATATATATATATATATATATATATATATAGATAGATAGATAGATATGACAGTAATATAAGTTTTGCTTTCTTATTTTCCCAAAGTGTGGTAAACTAGTTTTAACACCATCAGAGTTTTTTCCCCAATTTTTCGACCTTTTTCGCAGCAAGTCCGAGACGAGAACCTGCAGAGGGGGTCAACAGGAATAGAAAAATAACATATATTGTATCTCCAAGGCAGTAGCCAAATTTAAACAGGCTAGACAATGTTTGTCGACGATGAACTCAATATCAAAAAATTAAATTGCGAGGTTTCTTCATACACTTTTCGGATATCAGCAAACATTTCGAGACTTACGAGTTCCTTGCTACCCACGAGTCCAGAAATATTATTTGAAGGCAATAACATACAGCCAATAACACGTACACATTGTTTATCGCTAAAATGTTCCATAGTTCCAAGGATATAGTTATATATTAGGACACATTGATATGCAAATAATGTAAATATAGAAATTACCTGGGCTAGTATTCTGGCGTAGCTTCCGTAAGATTGGAAAAATTGTAATAATGAATTACAATCTTCATAATCGTATCATCCCAAACAATATGGCCGGCTAGCTCTCCAGACCTGAATCTCTTAGACTGCTACATATCGGGCGTAGTCGAAAGAGAAGCTAATCAACGCCCACATAACACTATAAAATCTCTAAAGTCCGCCATATCTAGCACAATTTCCAAAAAAAGGTCATCTAATTCGGACATGTCAACGTTTTACATCTCGTATATATAACCTGAAGAAGGCCGGAGCGTACAACGGCAGAAACGACGTGAATATGACAGTAAAGATGAGGAGAACAATCCGAACAATGTAAATAATGTAAATAGTTACAATAGCTTATCTCAGAAATATAAATAGATCCTGATGAAGGCCGGGATGTACAACGGCCAAAACGACGTGAATATGACAATAAAGATGAGGACAACAGTCCGAACAATGTAAGTACTGTAAATAGTTACAATAGCTTATATTACAAAAAAATATATATATATTGTATCTCCAAGGTAGTAGCCAAATTTAAACAGGCTAGACAATGTTTGTCGACGATGGACTCAATATAAAAATTAAATTGCGACGTTTCTTCATACACTTTTCGGATATCAGCAAACATTTCGAGACTTATGTGTTCCTTACTGCCCACGCGTCCAGAAATATTATTTGAAGGAATGAACATGCAGCCAATAACAGGTACACATTATCTATCGCTAAAATGTTCCGTAGTTCTAAGGATGTAGTTATATATTAGGGCACATTGATTTTTCGTACAGGATTCGAACCTGTATTCTATACGGAACCGTCATATAGCCTACGGTGCCTTTTAACCGATTCGGCCACTGAGGATCGTTCGGCTTATAAACTTCAATCTTCCATGAATCTCTCACGTACATTCCTAACTGCTCATGGCGTATCAAATGTAAACAAATAACGTCACACATTATGAAATGGACAAATTCCGACAATTAAAAAGAATGTTAAACATAAAAATGTCTTAAAATAATTGTCGGACTTTGTCCATTTCATAATATATATATATATATATATATATATATATATATATATATATATATTTGAAGGCCGGATGCATATTGTTAAGTGACGCAAGAAATTAGTCCTCTGAATAATATAGCACATTGTTAGGCAGGTACAACTGTTTCTCTCCTTTTGATACCTCGCCAGAGAAGTCGGTACCCTTCACAATACCTGACTTTGACTTTGCTGATGATCTTGCATTAATTTCTCAACGTATCAAGAATGCAGAATCCTTGCTGCAATCACTTGAGCAATCAGCAAACCAGGTAGGTCTCTACTGCAACGTGAGTAAGACAGAATATATCACAACCTCCCCTGAACCATCCGAGTTGAAATCACTCAATGATACATCCATCAAAAGAGTTGAGGACTTTAAATATCTTCGATCTCACATAATAGATTCCTAGACTTCAACATTCGCAAAGTTCTTGCATGGGATGCGTATAACAAATTTCACAACAGTTGGCTCTCGAGCCTTCCATCGTCTTTAAAAGTGCAGACCTTTCGAACATTGATTGAACCAGTCCGACTGTATGGATCAGAAACTTGGACATTATCTGCTCGTCTTGAATGGAACATATACAAATGTGCCTAGAAAAATCCAGAACGCTTAATACAATTTACGGAGAACAGAGACCCAATCTCTCTCAAGCTCAAACAAAAGCGATTGCAGTTTGCCGGCCACTGCCACCGGGCAGACGGGGGAGTTGTCTCATCCTTACTCCTATGGCATCCTTCTGGAGATGCCTTCTCGCGAAAGTTGTCTTACCCAGATACCATGGCTCGGGACTTAGGGTTGGACATTGGGGAACTGGGGAAGGCGATGCAGAACCGAGCAGTGCGGAAGGGGATTGGTAATGGAGTTCCAACCAACCACAGAGAAGTTGAAAAATGATGATGATGATGGTGATGATGATGATGATGATGGTGATGGTGGTGGTGGTGGTGGTGATGGTGATGATGATGGTGGTGGTGATGATGATGTTGATGTGACGATGGAGATGATGGAGATGGTGATGATGGTGATGGTGATGATGATGATGATGGTGATGATGATGGTGGTGATGATGATGATGATAGTGATGATGATGGTGATGTTGATGGTGATGATGGTGATGATGATGATGATAGTGATGATGATGATGATGATGATGATGGTGACGATGGTGGTGATGATGATAATGGTGATTGTGATGATGTTGATGTGATGATGGAGATGATGGTGATGGTGATGGTGGTGATGATGATGGTGACGATGGTGGTCATGATGGTGATGATGATAATGGTGATTGTGATGATGTTGATGTGATGATGGAGATGATGGTGATGGTGATGATGGTGATGATGGTGATGATGGTGATGATGGTGATGATGGTGATGGTGATGATGATAATGGTGATGGTGATGGTGGTGATGATGGTGATGATGATAATGGTAATTGTTATGATGCTGATGATGATGATGATAGTGATGATGATGATGATGGTGGTGATGGTGATGGTGATGATGGTGATGATGATGGTCATGATGATGATAGTGATGATGAAGATAGTGATGAAGATGATGGTGATGGTGATGGTGATGATGGTGATGATGATGATGATGATGATGATGATCAAATCGGCGGGAATCTCGCTCCCAAAATGGAATTAGTTTTAAATTGAAAAGTAGGAGGGGGGGCGGACTAAAAATTCAGTAAAAATGCTTCCCGCTCAAAATAATAAGTGGTTGTAGATTTTTCAAAAAATAAATGGTGAACTCGTCAAGGTATTGTCAATGGAGTTCCGCACGACCATAGGGAGGTCGAAAGATGACGACGATGCTGAAGATGGTTTCTATGGTGAAGTTGAAAGCATGGATCGGAACTCAGAACATTGAGTATCAGAAGGAGCCAATGCAGGACGGAGCCGGGAGGAAAGATATTGTCAATGGAGTACCGCCCAACCACAGAGAGTTCAGAAGATGACGATCACGACGACGTACGTTTTTTGCTACCGTGAAGTTGAAATCAAGGCTCGAAAATCAAGGTTGGACGTTGGGGATCTGGGGAAGGCAATGCAGGACCGAGCAGTCTGGAAAGTTATTTCCAATGGAGTTCGCCCCCAACGATAGGGTGGTCGAAAGATGACGATGATGATAACGATGGTTTATAATGTGAAATTTAAATCATTGATCGGGAGGCACGGTTGGACATTGGGGATCTGAAGAATGCAATGCACCACCGAGCAGTGAGGAAAGGTATTGTAAATAGAGTTCCCCCAACCATAGGGAGGTTGAAAAATGACGATGGTTTATACTCTGAAGTTGACACCAATTCTCGGGAGGCACGTTTTGAAATTGGTGATCTGAAGGAGACAATTCAGTGTGATAAGGTAATATAAATGGTGTTTTTATTCCCAACAATAGGGAGGTCGAAAGATAACGATGATGATGGCGATGGTTTATACTGTGGAGTTGACACCGTAGCTCGGGTCACACGTTTGGTCATTGCGGATCCGAAGGAAGCAGTTCAGGACCAAGCAGTGTGAAATGGTATTTCCAATCGTATTCCGACCAACCATAGGCTAGTCGAAAGATAATGACAATTGCCTTGCTTAAAATGAAATGAAATCAGCTTGGCAATAAAATTACCAAATAACCTACAATGTATTGTTAAGTTATTTTGGATACGTTATGTAACTAGTGAGCAAACCCAAATGACTGGACTCACCTTATAGTTCCTGAAAGGAAGATTAACCAATCAGGAGGCGTAAAATATACAATCCGTCTTGTATAAAGGCGGCCATTTTGGTTACTCTCTCCGAATGTCCAATGCCAACCTGTCAGAACCAAAGATGACCAGGAACAGACGGAAGAACTACGCTCTGCTACTGAATTGAGATATCCACTGCTAACCTGAACTACGCTTCCCTACTGTCTTCGAAATATTCACTGCCAACCTCTGGATTCTATACTCAAAGACTACCGTCATCATGAACAACGTGTATTGCGGTATGGACTGAATATTCAATGTAGGGTCTGGGTATAAAATGTAATTTAATGTTAGTGACTTTAAGTTGATACAGTTTCTTTCTTCTTTGTCTGCCACTACAATGTCTGGTTTTCCGTTACATAGACACACTGGATCACGCCACCCGTAAAATTATGTTTTGTACTATTTTTCACCCAAAGCCCAAGAGCCACTTAAAGTAACGGGCTACCTAATGATGTCGTTATAACGTGATGAAGTGCATTTTATGAGGATATGTAGGATAGATAAATATGCACGCTAGTCTTGGTGTTAAGATCCTAGTTGTCAGGGAAGTTTCCTCTCAGAAGCCTGTTCTACAAATTAATAGTTCTAGGGAAGAAGCTTTTTGCGTGGAACTTCCTCCTTGCAAATGGAATACGTGGGGAATACGGTTGATTCGACACTGCGTACATGGCATGGTGATTGCTAGCTGTGAAGTTCTAAACTGGTGGAAATAAGGAATGTAACTCGTCTGAACATTTGTCAAAGATATAGCCAAAGATTAGCGAGTGGCGGTAAATGTTTCGACTGTGAGAAAAGGAGTTGTAGGGTGGGAAATAATTCAGCAGCGACATTATTATTATTATTATTAATAGCAGGAGTACGAGTTGCAGTAGTAGTAGTAGTAGTATTAGTAGTAGTAGTGGTAATTGATTATTACAAATTTTCTTAATTAAAAAATTCGGTAGCGACTCGTTGAGCGATTCCTCGTATTTCAATTGACCCAGCGGACGCCTCGGAACACCTGATTCTGCTTGAATCGATAGAAATGCGATCATTAGAGAGATCTGGGGTAGGAAGACCCTCGATCAATTAACGCAATCTTTAATTAATGTTACCGACATCAAAAGAAATTTTGTAATTAGAGGTCCATCCCCGACCCCACTTCCCAAGGCCCAATACCGCCTTCTGATATCTCTAATTTCGTCGACACAAGGAGACCTATTCTCCACCCCATCTTCCCCCACCCACCCACAAAAAAAACAAAAAAACAAAAAAAAAACGAAATCGTTTTTCGCAAATATCGATTCTGTAATTTTGGGATGATGAAATTCTGAAACGATGCTCTTCCTTTCCACAGAGTGGTCAAGTTTTGAGGAATAAAAATTCGAAATTAAAGAAACCAATAAAATAGATTCAGCAACTGGACAAATAAAATAGACGACGGCATTTCTACAAGAAAGTAACTCCGAAAAACATCTTTGCGGTTCGTCAAATATTGAACAAGTAGACTTTTTTCGTTTTCAGCGGTATTGAATACATTTTAGATTCAGTTGCTTTTTATCAAGATATCTCATTAATGATTATTAATGGTCATAAAATCACAATTATTCTTGTCAACCATTAGTAATTATTATTATGATTAGTAGTAGTAGTAGTAGTATTAGTAGCAATGAAAATAGCAAAATTAACAATAATATATTTTATGATGTAAAAAATATGCAGACATACTTCTCATCAACGCACTAATAACGGAGAGGGGTCTTACGTTAAAGACGATTGTACGTAGATATGGAAAGGGATTATTTTGGGGTTATAAAACCATTTATAGTAATTACTAGTAGTTTTGATCCTAATATAAATACTATAAACATGTATATATGGCATAAATAAATATATACTTAATATAGATATGTTAATCAAAATAACAAAAATAATAGATTTTGTACGGCTACTTTCTCATGCACGCGCTAATGTATCGTACTTTATATACTGTACACCCGTCTTTGTTTACAATTGAAAACCCTGCCACTGCCGTCAAGCGGTCACTTTTAGAACTGATACGACTCCTTCCGCTAAGCTCGCAAATTTTGAAATACATCGCTGACGATTTGGAATTTTTTTTTTCCTGCATAACTTTTGTTTTGCTTGCTGATTTTCTCCGTTGCATCCGAAGTCCGCTGATGGCGGGTCCGTAGATGGGAGGTTTGTCTCTGTGTGTGTGTGCGTGTGTGTGTGTGTGTGTATATATATATATATATATATATATATATATATATATATAAACATACCTCTACTTCGAAAGTATAAAATTATGTACAGAAGATTTAGATTTCGGCATTAAATAACCCATAGAGGTGTTGATATGCCGCTAAACAAAATCTGTCAACACACCAAATCTCAAGAGGTTTCCCTATCCACTACAATCTTAACCTGTTCAAGTTTAGAGTTAACCGTTATCTTCCCAACCTATCCATATTAACTAACGTAATCTTCTAACTCGAGTGGCCCCCGATCCCTGTACTGGGTGAAACCTACTGTAAAAAAAAGAAACAAACTTAGTGAAAGATATGTAGTTGTCGTAGAAACGACGAAACTGGGGTCACACGTCCAATCTGCACTTCTCGCTAGCTAAAACGTGTGTTCAGTAGACACTGGCAAATACACAGCTCACTCTATCGGTAGGTTGAAGCTAGCGTCCAGCTTCCAGACAAAAATAAACAGAGTCGTAACTTAATATGAAACTCTATAATAGTACACGTCACCACGGTTCCGACCGCACTGCCAGCCAATGTCCCAGACCGTTTTTATTGGCCGAAAACACGGCCAATCATTGCCGTTGGCCTCGCTCTCAATCAGAGTCCACAGCTCGTCCAATCAGCATGCAGACCGCCACTAGACAAATCGTGCCAAGCAGCATAAAATAACAAATGTCGGAGTACTTTTCTTTTACAAAACAGCAGCCCGACAAGCAAAACATCTTGGGCGCTTTGACTCCGGTAAGTGCGAATATTTATCGTCACAAGATATTTTTGCATTGCCAATAAAAATTGACAAATAGGAGTTACTTTTTTCCTCAATCCATTTATCCGAAAAAAAAAAAAATTTAACACGTGAACTACGAAAAAAGATATAAAAGAAATAGATATCAATAATGCTATATAATATTGAGGAGACACGGTGGAGTAATGGATAGCGGCTCGGATTGGAGAATCGAAGAGCCAAGTTCGAATTCCAGTCGAATCCGTTACATTCCTTTACGTGTTTGGGAAAAGGTACGAATCCTCTTGGTCTCCCCCATCTATGCGTGAATAGCAGGAGAAACCGGGTTCTATAGCCTTGGATGAGCTATGGGTAAATAGCGTAACAGACTGGGTTCTATAACCTTGAACGGCAACTGGTCTCCCGCAGAAAGAAATGGCAACCTACTGCGGGAAAAAATCCTCCTCGTCAGTCATGTATCGAAAGACACGCATGACACATAACCGGTATAATAAGTACATTGCCCCCGAACCCTGTACTGGGTGAACCTTAATGTAAAGAAAATAAAACAAACTTAGTGAAAGATATTATTACATTGACAAACAGGGTTTTTTTTTCTCCTTAAAGCAGTTATCCGAAAATACATATTTACCACAAAAACACATAAAACTTATTAATAATGGTATGTATAAGGTAAATGACAATAGGAAAACTGTATGACTAGCCGACGCGTTTCGTCCAATGTGAACTTTTTCAAAGCAAAAACGAAATGAATTTATTGAAAACAAAGTAACTATTAAAAACAAAACAAAATGTCTTTAGCAACTAGAAGAATTTAAAAAATGCTATTGTATTCATATTGTCAACTGAAAATTTCGTCAAGTACTTTCTCGTGTAGAAATAGTTTTACAATACAGCTTTCCTGTTGTCTTTTACCTTTATACATATTGTTTTTTTTCTACAAGTTTTTTTTTCATAATATATATATTTCCTACCAATAATCCTCTTTCAAAATGTTTACCTCGGGACAGATTTACAGATAAAATATCTGTCCTAAATTCCGACTATTCAAAGCTCAATTGTTGCTACATTCATAGGAGATTATTGCATGTTTATTGAAATGTTGTACCCGATTTAAGCTTAAGTAGATCGGACAGTATAGTTAATGCCTGTTTTAGGGGAAAACGTACTCAAACGATAGGCCTCGAACTGGGAGGTCATTTGCTCCTCTGAATCGTGAATATTATCAAAAAGCGGATTTTCTCATTAGAACTAACAGAAGAATCACTATTGGCAAACCGTGAAAAACCTCTTGCTAGACATACTTGTGCCTGAATTCTCTCGGTTACTGAAGATTCTGTGCATATTGGGTTGCCAAAATGCTGACGGTGCCGGTGTTTCCTGAGACCGGAAAACTATTTCAAGAGTTTCGAAAGCTTAAAATAGTTGAGAAACACTGTTATAGAGAAGGGCGTTTTGCCCCAGTATTTAATTTAAAAGAACAATCCTTTGTATAACTTTGAAATTATTTTTTATTCCAGTTCTTGTTTGACTTTAATATGCCCCCCCCTTATTTTTTGCAGTTATTAAATTTTGGACCAGAGTAAAATATTTGGTTATTTTTAATACATTTAAATTGATCATGTCAAAAAGTTCAGCATTCTGTTTTTATTTGGGGGGTGGGGGGGCTTTGTTGTTTTTTTTTTTCTCCGTTTTTTTATGTTTTAAAGGTCGTCTTATTGCGTCAAATTTAGCTTATCAGGTAATTAAAGCTGGACATTGTTCGGTCCTAACTTGGTGCACTAAAACGGTGCTCTTGCGTCAGACTTGGCTTTGTGTTAGAAGGGAAAGAAAGTTCTTTCACGTTTCTGACATAGTTACTTTAGTAATAAGATGAAATAGCCAAATCTTTTTACTCTGGTTCAAAATTTAATCATTGCAATAAAAAGACATTTATATGTCTTTTTATTGACCAAGAAAAGTAACAAAAACAAATTTATATGATACGTGATTCCGATTTCAATGTGAAGGTTTTTAAAGACAATATGTGACACTACCAAACGGAAAGAAAGATGTTAAATTAAAAAAAGACACACCCTTGTGCAAATTAATTGAAACAACCGCTTTAGTTTCCTTTCTTTGATCATACGCTCGGTTATAGACCCACTGGAGTGACAGGGTGTAATCGATTTCTCTTTTTCCCCCAGATTAATTCATTTGCAGTAGTATGCAGTAATATGAATCTATTTTCGGGGTGTATGATGAAATTTAATTGACTTTGACAAATATTGCTTCATCCGTGATTGCATCAGATTTTCATCACACCCAGACACTATTGTCTCGACTGTCGATTAGTTGTTTTAATGCCATTTACTGCAATGGAAGTTACTCTAAGGAAGCGTACGAAAATTGTAACGCTGCACGAACACACTGGCAAGCCTTATCAGTAAGCAAATCAAAGTCTTATAGACTGGCCCGTAAACTCTCCTGATTTAAATCCAATCAAGATTCTATGACCAATCTTCAAGGAACGACTTCGTGGAATGAACTTACGAAGTACTAACATGTGCACTGAGTCCTGTTTAATTGGAAAAATAGGAGAAAAAAAACGGAATTATTTTGTTTCAATTAATTTGCACAACAGTGTAACTCGGAACGAGACGAGAAGTGTTAAAAGATAGAACGATGGACAGACTGAGAGAAGGTAAAGCGATTTCATTTTATTTCCAAAGTCTGTTTTCTTTTTGGGGCAGCGACACTTCGAAGAAAAGTGATTCTGTTAAAAGATATTACCACAAAAACCATATGGCGATATTTAACTGAGAGATGATTAATGACGCAACTAAAAAAGAACCGGTTACAAAAAAATATTTTGGAAAGATAAAATTTGGTGAACTTTGTAACCAAATCAAGGAAATAGAGTTTCCTTGTGTAAAGACTCAGGACCCAGGGCGCTTAGACTACAATGACCCTAGCGGAATTTGTTAGCGGGACTTTGGTTTGACTGACCGGAAGAAGTGTAATAAAAAACACGGAACAGAGTAACCCTAAATTAGGCTTACGGCTCTCTCTCGTCTTCTGGACAGTCAGAAATTAATTCTTACACTGAAGGTCTTATGAAGTTTAAGGGCACAGTTCTTCGGTTGGGGTGGGGCGTATTGTTTATACTTTGCAGGAAATTCTCAAAAGTGGAAAACCAGTGTCTCCAATCCTTTTCAGCATTCTTCGAACTGGGGAGAGTTTCAAATATATGAAATCGCAGAATTTTGTCCATATTTCTCAGAGACCGAGATAGAGTTACTGAAAATCCTTATCTAGAAAGTGCGGAATAAATTGTATGACAAGCCTAATTTGGGTTACTCTGTTCCGTGTTTTGTATTACCATGTATTCCATAGTATGGAACAATTAATAGAAACAAAACTATTTATATGAAGGCACAGGGATGGAAGAGAAGAAATGGTCACCACAAGAAGCGGCTGGTAAATTTCTGATTTTTGTGCAAAGCCAGGCTGAGAAAATTCGGCGACGAGAAATTTAAAATGATAATTTGAAATAATGTCCGCGAAGTAAGGCCACGCTACGCGGTTGAGAACCACATTGTTTGAAGAACGGCCGAGATGACAAGCGCAGGTGAAATACCGAGAAATATGAAGGAATTGCCTACGCCCATTGGGAAGATTTCTTGGGTGGCACAAATAAGAGAAGGTAGGAGTTTGACAGATCGATATCCTGCGACTGCTACCCATCGGAAAAGGGATCTCTTTAAATTTTGTTTGTTTGTTTGTTTTGCTTTACGGCATATCAACCTCAGTGGGTCATTTAATGCCGACAACTTTTTTTTCCCTAGTAATATTTTTGTTTTGTCAAAAATCTATTTCTGTTAATATTTTTTTTTCTCAAAAGCGTATGGCTGGTAATATTAGTTTTTTCAAAAACGTGTAGCTGGTAATATTATTTTTTCCAAAAACGTATAGCTGGTAATAGTATTTTTTCAAAAACGTATAGCTGGTAACATTTTCTCAAAAACGTATTGCTGGCAAAAGTTTTTTTTTACAAAAACGTATTGCTGGTAATAGTATTTTTCTTCAAAAACGTATTGCTGGTAATATTTTATAATGCCTTTTACCACAGTTTTGGGGTTAACTATTTGCCCATAGCTGGGACCCTAACAGGTGCTACCACCCGGGTCAGTGTGGACCTGGGAACACCAGCAATTAAGAGGAAGTTCCACGCTCCTCAAAACCTCGTGATCAGTGGCCTTGCTGTTGGATGTAGTTTATCGTCTTACCCAGGACGCGGCTGCAGTTTGAAGTGTAATTAATTATCCAGAGCCAGACAATAAGGAGGCCTTTGTTGGGTATAGGGAAACCACCGAGTCCACATATCCCCATGCTAATTTTGGGTGGAAATCAATATAAGTAGAATACTGCGAAGACCAAGACACGGAGGTTCCAGAGATTCCAAACTTCAGACAAGTGACTTACTACCAGACGACATCTGACTCAATCCTTGTTCCAGACTTAGCAAAGTTGAGCATAGTATCACGACAAAACACAATGCAAAGAAGGGTTTATTAGCTGCTACCCATAACCAATTCCTTGCATAAAAACTATACAAATTATCATGGAACTAGACCCTGAAGTAATCTTTTTTTTTCTTTAGGAGGAAGGACATTTTTTTTTTTGTTAAATTTCTTTGTGACATAGCTTTGCCGGGAAAGGACCAACATCACAATTGCTGGCGACAATTTGATCTTAGCCGGTCCCGTGTTCAAACAAAACAATGTGGGCAGAGCAACGGTTTACATCAGTGTGACCAACCCAACGGTTAGCGGCAGAATTTCACCAAGGTCCCACGGACTGAAAAGTGTTATCGTAGACGAGAACTGCAACTGAGTGTTATATATATTACGTCCTTGCAGCCTTGCCTCTGTAAGCGCGTTTAATACTACCTCTTTCATTTGCTGTGTACATTTCTAAGAACACTCACGATAGAAAAATACGAACAAAAGGTAAACAGGGGAAAAAACAACAAAGATGAGGACAATAGTCTGAATATAAATAATGTAAATTATGATAACTCCTAATCCCAGAAATTGAAACAAAAGGTGATCAGGGGATAAAAACAACAAAGATGAAGACAATAGTCAGAATATAAATAATGTAAATAGTGATAATTCCTAATCCCAGAAATTCGAACAAAAGGTGATCAGGGGATAAAAACAACAATGATGAAGACAATAGTCTGAATATAAATAATGTAAATAATGATAATTCCTAATCCCAGAAATTCAAACAAAAGGCGATCAGGGGATAAAAACAACAATGATGAGGACAATAGTCTGAAAATAAATAATGTAAATAATCATACCACTTAATCCCAGAAATTCAAACAAAAGGTGATCAGTGAATAAAAACAACAAAGATGAAGACAATAGTCAGAATATAAATAATGTAAATAATGATAACTCCTAATCCCAGAAATTCAAACAAAAGGCGATCAGGGGATAAAAACAACAAAGATGAGGACAATAATCTGAATATAAATAATGTAAATAATGATAACTCCTAATCCCAGAAATTCAAACAAATGGTGATCAAGGGATAAAAAACAACAAAGATGAAGACAATAGTCTCACGATAGAAAAATACGAACAAAAGGTAAACAGGGGAAAAAACAACAAAGATGAGGACAATAGTCTGAATATAAATAATGTAAATAATGATAACTCCTAATCCCAGAAATTCAAACAAAAGACGATCAGCGGATAAAAACAACAAAGACGTGGACAATAGTCTGAATATAATAATGTAAATAATGATAACTCCTAATCCTAGAAATTCAAACAAAAGGCGATCAAGGGATAAAAACAACAAAGATGAAGACAATAGTCTGAATAAAATTAATGTAAATAATGATAACTCCTAATCCCAGAAATTCAAAAAAGGGCGATCAAGGGATAAAAACAACCAAGATGAAGACAATAGTCTGAATAAAATAATATAAATAATGATAACTCCTAATCCCAGAAATTCAAACAAAAGGCGATCAAGGGATAAAAACAACAAAGATGAAGACAATAGTCAGAATATAAATAATGTAAATAATGATAACTCCTAATCCCAGAAATTCAAACAAAAGGCGATCAGGGGATAAAAACAACAAAGATGAGGACAATAATCTGAATATAAATAATGTAAATAATGATAACTCCTAATCCCAGAAATTCAAACAAATGGTGATCAAGGGATAAAAAACAACAAAGATGAAGACAATAGTCTCACGATAGAAAAATACGAACAAAAGGTAAACAGGGGAAAAAACAACAAAGATGAGGACAATAGTCTGAATATAAATAATGTAAATAATGATAACTCCTAATCCCAGAAATTCAAACAAAAGACGATCAGCGGATAAAAACAACAAAGACGTGGACAATAGTCTGAATATAATAATGTAAATAATGATAACTCCTAATCCTAGAAATTCAAACAAAAGGCGATCAAGGGATAAAAACAACAAAGATGAAGACAATAGTCTGAATAAAATTAATGTAAATAATGATAACTCCTAATCCCAGAAATTCAAAAAAGGGCGATCAAGGGATAAAAACAACCAAGATGAAGACAATAGTCTGAATAAAATAATATAAATAATGATAACTCCTAATCCCAGAAATTCAAACAAAAGGCGATCAAGGGATAAAAACAACAAAGATGAAGACAATAGTCAGAATATAAATAATGTAAATAATGATAACTCCTAATCCCAGAAATTCAAACAAAAGGCGATCAGGGGATAAAAACAACAAAGATGAGGACAATAATCTGAATATAAATAATGTAAATAATGATAACTCCTAATCCCAGAAATTCAAACAAATGTTGATCAAGGGATAAAAAACAACAAAGATGAAGACAATAGACTGAATAAAATTAATGTAAATAATGATAACTCCTAATCCCAGAAATTCAAACAAATGTTGATCAGAGGATAAAAACAACAAAGATGAAGACAATAGTGTGGTTATAAATAATGTAAATAATGATAACTCCTAAACCCAGAAATTCAAACACAACGTGATCAGGAGATAAAAACAAGAAAGATGAGGACAATAGTCTAAATAAAATTAATGTAGATAATGCTAACTCCTAATCCCAGAAATTCAAACAAAAGGTGATCAGGGGATAAAAACAACAAAGATGAAGACAATAGTCTGAATATAAATAATGTAAATAATGATAACTCCTAATCCCAGAAATTCAAACAAAAGGTGATCAAGGGATAAAAACAACAAAGATGAAGACAATAGACTGAATAAAATTAATGTAAATAATGATAACTCCTAATCCCAGAAATTCAAACAAAACGCGATCAGGGGATAAAAACAACAATGATGAGGACAATAGTCTGAAAATAAATAATGTAAATAATGATAACTCCTAATCCCAGAAATTCAAACAAAAGGCGATCAGGGGATAAAAACAACAAAGATGAGGACAATAATCTGAAAATAAATAATGATAAGTCTTAATCACAGAAATTCAAACAAATGTTGATCAGGGGATAAAAACAACAAAGATGAAGAAAATAGACTGGATATAAATAATGTAAATAATGATAACTCCTAATCCCAGAAATTCAAACACAACGTGATCAGGTGATAAAAACAACAAAGATGAGGACAATAGTCTGAATATAAATAATATAAATAATGATAACTGTTAATCCCAGAAATTCAAAGAAAAGGTGATCAGCGGATAAAAACAGCAACGATGAGGACAATAATCTGAATATAAATAATGTAAATAATGATAATTCCTAATCCCAGAAATTCAAACAAAATGCGTTCCGGGGATAAAAACAACAATGATGAGGACAATAGTCTGAAAATAAATAATGTATATAATCATACCACTTACTCCCAGAAATTCAAACACAACGTGATCAGGTGATAAAAACAACAAAGATGAGGACAATAGTCTGAATATAAATAATATAAATAAAGATAACTCCTAATACCAGAAATTCAAAAACAATGTGATCAGGTGATAAAAACAACAAACATGAGGACAATAGGCTGAATAAAATTAATGTAAATAATCATAACTCCTAGTCCCAGAAATTCAAACAAAAGGTGATCAGGGGATAAAAACAACAAAGATGAAGACAATAGTCTGAATATAAACAATGTAAATAATGATACCTCTAGATCCCAGAAATTCAAACAAAAGGCGATCAGGGGATAAAAACAACAATGATGAGGACAATAGTCTGAAAATAAATAATGTAAATAATCATACCACTTAATCCCAGAACTTCAAACAAATGGTGATCAGGGGATAAAAACAAAAAAGATGAGGACAATAGTCTGAATATAAATAATGTAAATAATGATAACTCCTAATCCCAGAAATTCAAACAAAAGGCGATCAGGGGATAAAAACAACAAAGATGAAGACAATAGTCAGAATTAATAATATAAATAATGATGACTCCTAATCACAGAAATTCAAACAAAAGGCGATCAGCGGATAAAAATAACAATGATGAGGACAATAGTCTGAAAATAAATAATGTAAATAATGATAACTCCTAATCCCAGAAATTCAAACAAAAGGTGATCAGGGGATAAAAACAACAATGATGAAGACAATAGTCTGAATATAAATAATGTAAATAATGATAACTCCTAATCCCAGAAATTCAAACAAAAGGTGATCAGGGGATAAAAACAACAATGATGAAGACAATAGTCTGAATATAAATAATGTAAATAATGATAACTCCTAATCCCAGAAATTCAAACAAAAGGTGATCAGGGGATAAAAACAACAATGATGAAGACAATAGTCTGAATATAAATAATGTAAATAATGATAACTCCTAATCCCAGAAATTCAAACAAAAGGTGATCAGGGGATAAAAACAACAATGATGAAGACAATAGTCTGAATATAAATAATGTAAATAATGATAACTCCTAATCCCAGAAATTCAAACAAAAGGTGATCAGGGGATAAAAACAACAATGATGAAGACAATAGTCTGAATATAAATAATGTAAATAATGATAACTCCTAATCCCAGAAATTCAAACAAAAGGTGATCAGGGGATAAAAACAACAATGATGAAGACAATAGTCTGAATATAAATAATGTAAATAATGATAACTCCTAATCCCAGAAATTCAAACAAAAGGTGATCAGGGGATAAAAACAACAATGATGAAGACAATAGTCTGAATATAAATAATGTAAATAATGATAACTCCTAATCCCAGAAATTCAAACAAAAGGTGATCAGGGGATAAAAACAACAATGATGAAGACAATAGTCTGAATATAAATAATGTAAATAATGATAACTCCTAATCCCAGAAATTCAAACAAAAGGTGATCAGGGGATAAAAACAACAATGATGAAGACAATAGTCTGAATATAAATAATGTAAATAATGATAACTCCTAATCCCAGAAATTCAAACAAAAAATGATCAGGGGATAAAAACAACAATGATGAAGACAATAGTCTGAATATAAATAATGTAAATAATGATAACTCCTAATCCCAGAAATTCAAACAAAAGGTGTTCAGGGGATAAAAACAACAATGATGAAGACAATAGTCTGAATATAAATAATGTAAATAATGATAACTCATAATCCCAGAAATTCAAACAAAAGGTGATCAGGGGATAAAAACAACAATGATGAAGACAATAGTCTGAATATAAATAATGTAAATAATGATAACTCCTAATCCCAGAAATTCAAACAAAAGGTGATAAGGGGATAAAAACAACAATGATGAAGACAATAGTCTGAATATAAATAATGTAAATAATGATAACTCCTAATCCCAGAAATTCAAACAAAAGGTGTTCAGGGGATAAAAACAACAATGATGAAGACAATAGTCTGAATATAAATAATGTAAATAATGATAACTCATAATCCCAGAAATTCAAACAAAAGGTGATCAGGGGATAAAAACAAGAATGATGAAGACAATAGTCTGAATATAAAGAATGTAAATAATGATAACTCCTAATCCCAGAAATTCAAACAAAAGGTGATAAGGGGATAAAAACAACAATGATGAAGACAATAGTCTGAATATAAATAATGTAAATAATGATAACTCCTAATCCCAGAAATTCAAACAAAAGGTGATCAGGGGATAAAAACAACAAAGATGAAGACAATAGTCTGAATATAAACAATGTAAATAATGATACCTCTAGATCCCAGAAATTCAAACAAAAGGCGATCAGGGTATAAAAACAACAATGATGAGGACAATAGTCTGAAAATATATAATGTAAATAATCATACCACTTAATCCCAGAACTTCAAACAAAAGGTGATCAGGGTATAAAAACAAAAAAGATGAGGACAATAGTCTGAATATAAATAATGTAAATAATGATAACTCCTAATCCCAGAAATTCAAACAAAAGGTGATCAGGGGATAAAAACAACAAAGATGAGGACAATAGTCAGAATATAAATAATGTAAATAATGATAACACCTAATTCAAGAAATTCAAACAAAAGGCGATCAAGAGATAAAAATAACAAAGATGAGGACAATAGTCTGAATATAAATAATGTAAATAATCATACCACTTAATCCCAGAAATTCAAACAAAAGGCGATCAGGGGATAGAAACAACAAAGATGAAGACAATAGTCAGAATATAAATAATGTAAATAATGATAACTCCTAATCCCAGAAATTCAAACAAAAGGTGTTCAGGGGATAAAAACAACAATGATGAAGACAATAGTCTGAATATAAATAATGTAAATAATGATAACTCATAATCCTAGAAATTCAAACAAAAGGTGATCAGGGGATAAAAACAACAATGATGAAGACAATAGTCTGAATATAAATAATGTAAATAATGATAACTCCTAATCCCAGAAATTCAAACAAAAGGTGATCAGGGGATAAAAACAACAATGATGAAGACAATAGTCTGAATATAAATAATGTAAATAATGATAACTCCTAATCCCAGAAATTCAAACAAAAGGTGATCAGGGGATAAAAACAACAATGATGAAGACAATAGTCTGAATATAAATAATGTAAATAATGATAACTCCTAATCCCAGAAATTCAAACAAAAGGCGATCAAGAGATAAAAATAACAAAGATGAGGACAATAGTCTGAATATAAATAATGTAAATAATGATAATTCCTAATCCCAGAAATTCAAACAAATGGTGATCAGGGGATAAAAACAAAAAAGATGAGGACAATAGTCTGAATATAAATAATGTAAATAATCATACCACTTAATCCCAGAAATTCAAACAAAAGGTGATCAGGGGATAAAAACAACAAAGATGAAGACAATAGTCTGAATATAAACAATGTAAATAATGATAACTCTAGATCCCAGAAATTCAAACAAAAGGCGATCAGGGGATAAAAACAACAATGATGAGGACAATAGTCTGAAAATATATAATGTAAATAATCATACCACTTAATCCCAGAACTTCAAACAAAAGGTGATCAGGGTATAAAAACAAAAAAGATGAGGACAATAGTCTGAATATAAATAATGTAAATAATGATAACTCCTAATCCCAGAAATTCAAACAAAAGGCGATCAGGGGATAAAAACAACAAAGATGAGGACAATAGTCAGAATATAAATAATGTAAATAATGATAACACCTAATTCAAGAAATTCAAACAAAAGGCGATCAAGAGATAAAAATAACAATGATGAGGACAATAGTCTGAATATAAATAATGTAAATAATGATAATTCCTAATCCCAGAAATTCAAACAAATGGTGATCAGGGGATAAAAACAAAAAAGATGAGGACAATAGTCTGAATATAAATAATGTAAATAATCATACCACTTAATCCCAGAAATTCAAACAAAAGGCGATCAGGGGATAGAAACAACAAAGATGAAGACAATAGTCAGAATTAATAATGTAAATAATGATGACTCCTAATCACAGAAATTCAAACAAAAGGCGATCAGGGGATAAAAACAACAATGATGAGGACAATAGTCTGAAAATATATAATGTAAATAATCATACCACTTAATCCCAGAACTTCAAACAAAAGGTGATCAGGGGATAAAAACAAAAAAGATGAGGACAATAGTCTGAATATAAATAATGTAAATAATGATAACTCCTAATTCCAGAAATTCAAACAAAAGGTGATCAGGGTATAAAAATAACAAAGATGAGGACAATAGTCTGAATATAAATGATGTAAATAATGATAATTTTCTAATCCCAGAAATTCAAATAAATGGTGATCAGGGGATAAAAACAAAAAAGATGAGGACAATAGTCTGAATATAAATAATGTAAATAATCATACCACTTAATCCCAGAAATTCAAACAAAAGGTGATCAGGGGATAAAAACAACAAAGATGAAGACAATAGTCTGAATATAAACAATGTAAATAATGATACCTCTAGATCCCAGAAATTCAAACAAAAGGCGATCAGGGGATAAAAACAACAATGATGAGGACAATAGTCTGAAAATATATAATGTAAATAATCATACCACTTAATCCCAGAACTTCAAACAAAAGGTGATCAGGGTATAAAAACAAAAAAGATGAGGACAATAGTCTGAATATAAATAATGTAAATAATGATAACTCCTAATCCCAGAAATTCAAACAAAAGGTGATCAGGGGATAAAAACAACAAAGATGAGGACAATAGTCAGAATATAAATAATGTAAATAATGATAACACCTAATTCAAGAAATTCAAACAAAAGGCGATCAAGAGATAAAAATAACAAAGATGAGGACAATAGTCTGAATATAAATAATGTAAATAATCATACCACTTAATCCCAGAAATTCAAACAAAAGGCGATCAGGGGATAGAAACAACAAAGATGAAGACAATAGTCAGAATTAATAATGTAAATAATGATGACTCCTAATCACAGAAATTCAAACAAAAGGCGATCAGGGGATAAAAACAACAATGATGAGGACAATAGTCTGAAAATATATAATGTAAATAATCATACCACTTAATCCCAGAACTTCAAACAAAAGGTGATCAGGGGATAAAAACAAAAAAGATGAGGACAATAGTCTGAATATAAATAATGTAAATAATGATAACTCCTAATCCCAGAAATTCAAACAAAAGGCGATCAGGGGATAGAAACAACAAAGATGAAGACAATAGTCAGAATTAATAATGTAAATAATGATGACTCCTAATCACAGAAATTCAAACAAAAGGCGATCAGGGGATAAAAACAACAATGATGAGGACAATAGTCTGAAAATATATAATGTAAATAATCATACCACTTAATCCCAGAACTTCAAACAAAAGGTGATCAGGGGATAAAAACAAAAAAGATGAGGACAATAGTCTGAATATAAATAATGTAAATAATGATAACTCCTAATTCCAGAAATTCAAACAAAAGGTGATCAGGGTATAAAAATAACAAAGATGAGGACAATAGTCTGAATATAAATGATGTAAATAATGATAATTTTCTAATCCCAGAAATTCAAATAAATGGTGATCAGGGGATAAAAACAAAAAAGATGAGGACATTAGTCTGAATATAAATAATGCAAATAATGATAACTCCTAATCCCAGAAATTCAAACAAAAGGTGATCAGGGGATAAAAACAACAATGATGAAGACAATAATCAGAATATAAATAATGTAAATAATGATAACTCCTAATCCCAGAAATTCAAACAAACGGTGATCAGGGGATAAAAACAACAAAGATGAGGCAATAGTCTTATTATAACTAATATAAATAATGATGTCTCCTCAACCCAGAAATTAGTAGACCAAAATGACCAATCTACAAAATGTGCAAATAGGACAATTTATTGAAGCAAAATGCGTTATTGAAATTGTGGCAGTTTAGAAGAAATGCGTTTTATACTTTTTTGGTGAATTTCATTTCTGAATTTATTTTTGTCTTTTAGAAGAAAAAAACTGTTGAGAAATGATGAAAACCCGTTAAGTTTTTGGTCCGACTTTCTTTTTCTTTTTTTCTCATTTACAACAACTACGAAATCCTTGTTACTTTTTAACTTAAATTTATTTGCTTTTATTGCAATCATAAATTTTTGTACCCCAAATATAACATTTAATTAATTTGTAATAAATGTATCAAAGGGAACCTAGTTTTGAGTGGGGACAAAATAGAGATCAAAGATGATGTGTTTTCTTAAATATTCTTTGCTGAATTAGTGTGGGTGAGTGTGGGGTCTTATATCCTATAAAATGTGGTATTTGTATAGTGACTACAGCTGATTTTCATTACTTGTTGATTTCAATTGGAGAGCTGTGCTTGCAGTGTGGCATAATATGTATGTAATGAATAATCTATTTATATAAACTGAAATTTACCTAGCAAACCTTTTTGTAAAATCACCAATCCACGATATGTGCAAATAGGACAATTTGCTGAACCAAAATGCGTTATTTAAATTGCGCCATTTTAGCAAGAATGGTTGCTATACTGAAGACTTTCCTGATGAATTCAGTCGCTGAATTTATTTTTGTCTTTGAGAAGATTTTCACGAGAGAGGATGGAAAACGATTGAGCTTTTCTCGCGCGCAGTTTTTTGTTTTTGTTTTCTCTCATCATTTTTTATTATTTACTTTAACACTTGGCGGGAAAGATAAACATTGTTCTATTCTTTCCTTTGCTCCAGTTTATCTCCGTTCATTTCTTTCTTTCTTTCTATCTATCTTTCTTTCTATCTATCTATCTATCTATCTATCTATCTATCTATCTATCTATCTATGACAGTATGTTTATCATCTATCTATCTATCTATCTATCTATCTATCTATCTATCTATCTATCTATCTATGGCAGTATGTTCATTATCTATCTATCTATCTATCTATCTATCTATCTATCTATCTATCTATCTATCTATGGCAGTATGTTCATTATCTATCTATCTATCTATCTATCTATCTATCTATCTATCTATCTATCTATCAGGGAAGTCAAAAATTATCCGTACTTATCGCCATATCTTATCATTTGAAAAGATTACGGATAATTTTTGACATGTTCTCGTATCTATCTATCTATCTATCTATCTATCTATCTATCTATCTATCTATCTATCTATCAGGGAAGGCAAAAATTATCCGTACTTATCGCCATATCTTATCATTTGAAAAGAGTACGGATAATTTTTGACATGTTCTCGTATCTATCTATCTATCTATCTATCTATCTATCTATCTATCTATCAGGGAAGTCAAAAATTATCCGTACTTATCGCCATATCTTATTTCAAAAGAATACGGATAATGTTTGACATGTTGTCGTATATATAAATCTATCTATCTATCTTGCTTCCTGTTTGGTATTGGGTTTCTGGTTCCTTATAAAGTTTAATATCTCTGCCTAAGCTCTGATATTTTATTTACTCTTTCTTTATTTTTCTTCAGTAGATTTTGGGATTTGAGGTTGTTTTCAGACAATTCATGAGGCACCCATTTTCCATGTTTAGGAACTTTTCCAAGTTGTAGAAGATGACGATGAACAATTGTATGGATTGAACTGAGAACCACAGCCCATTCCTCAACTGATAAAGCAGTATTTTCTTCAAGGGCTGCTTCAAGAAGCTTTTCATCAAACTCAACTGGACGTCCGGTTCGATCTTCATCTTCAAGGGTGAAATCTCCACCTCTGGATTTTGCAAACCATCTTCTGTAGGTTCTTTCATTCACACATTCCTCTCCATAAACTGAGTGAATGTTTCTAGCCGATTCGGCTGCTGAGTTTCCTTTCTTGAACTCATAAAGCATTAGGTGCCTCAAATGATTCTTGGGTACTTCCATGTTAGCAGGGTTTTAATGAAACAAAATTTAATTTTATTGTTCTCTGAAATAAAATTTGATCAGTTTAAATGCATCTAAACATAAAAATAATGTTTAGCTCCATTGGACATTATAAAATACTCTTTAAATTTCATTCATTTTAAAAGTTAAAATTCGGACAGAACTTATGGGATATATATATATATATATATATATATATATATATATATATATATATATATATATTAAGACATTTTTAAAGACATTTTTATGTTTATACATTCTTTTTATAGATATAAATATCTAAGTAAATGCTCTGTTTATAATAAAGAGTATTTACCGGTATAGGATACAGGTTCGAATCCTGTCGGAGGACGAATATTTTCTATGAAAATTTCACGGACATTCATGATAATGGCTTATGTAAGCCGAAAGCTTAGATAGGATTAAAAAATATGTATCAATATTGTGATTTTCTTTCTTCGTTTAATGATAATGTTATTAAGCTTATCAGACGATATGAAAAGAATTTACATAAAATAAACAGACAACACTTGTCAATATTATTTGATGAAACATGCACCAATGAAAAAATGCTGCCTAAATACACACAATTTATATATATATATATATATATATATATATATATATATATATATATATATATATATATATATATATATATATTATGAAATGAACAAAGTCCGACAATTATTTTAAGATATTTTTATGTTTAACATTCTTTTTATAGATACAAATATTTAAGTAAATGCTCTGTTTATAATAAACAGTATCAAATAACATTTACCGGCCTGAATGTCCGAGAAATTTTCAGAGTATGGTTAGATTGGCTATGTCGATGTTACTGCTTTTAAAATGTTTTAAAATAATTGTCGGATTTTGTCCATTTCATAATGTGTGACGTCATTTGTTTACATTTGGATATGCATTGAGCAGATATGAATGTACGAGAGAGAATCATAGAAAATTGTAGTTTAAAGACCTTAAATTGACCTTGCTAACCGAACGATCCTGAAGTACAAGTATCTGAATTTCGAGATTTCGTCGGAAGTAGGAAGATCGTGTTGCGTCAATATTAAATTAAATGTTACAAATATAAATTAACAACGATCGCGACAATGTACAGGTTGGGATATTGGATGTTGAGTTTAAGGCAGGGAGATCAAACCCCATCTACGGCAATGGTGTTCCATTATTTTTTTGTGGAACTAGAAGAAAACGGATACGTGGAAATGAAACTTGTGTCTGGTAAATGAATTTATCTATTTAGAGAATGAAAAATGAACAGATACACACACACATACACATATATACATACATACATACATATATATATATATATATATATATATATATATATATATATATATATATATATATATATATATATATATATGTATGTATATATATATATATATATATATATATATATATATATATATATATATATATAGATAGATAGATAGATATGAAAAGACTGAGATAGATAGATAGATAGATAGATAGATAGAATACCAGAACAATTCATATTAGTAGATAGATAGATAGATAGATAGATAGATAGATAGATAGATGGATAGATAGATATGAATACTGTTGTAGACAGAAAGAAAGAAAGATAGATAGATAGATAGATAGATAGATATGAACAGGCCAAGTTAGATAATTAGGAGTGTAGAAGGAGAAGGAGAATAGAAAGAGAAGTAGGAAGAGGGGAGAGAGAGAGAGAGAGAGACGGAGAGTAGAAAGAGTAGGAGAATAAGAGAGAGAGAGAGAATGAGATTTTTATGAGAAGAAGAATAGAAATCGAAGTAGAGTAGGAAGAGAAGGAGAGCAGAGAGAGGAGGCGAGAAAAGAGAGAAGTATAGTAGAAAGAGAAGGGGAGTAGAAAGAGAGAAAGAATAAAAAGAGGAAGTGAATAGAGAGAAAAGGGAAGCAGAAAGAGAAGGAGGGCAGAGAGAGAATAGAGAGTAGGAAATTAGAAAGAGAGGTAGAGTAAAAAGAGTAGAATAGAGAGGGAAGGAGAGTAGAAAGTGAAAGAGAAGGAGAGCTCAGTAGAGAGGAAGGAGTACAGAGAGATGGAGGGTAGAAGGAGTAGAAGATTTGAAAGAGAGCGGGGTAGAAAGAGAAGGATAATAAAGAGAGCGGGAGAGTAGAAAGAGAAGGAGAGCAGTGAGAGTAGTGAGAGGAGGAAGTACGGAGAGGAGGAGGGTAGAAGGAGTAGGAGATTAGATAGAGAAGGAGTGGGGAAAGAGAAGGAGAATAGAGGCAGAAGGAGAGTAAGATGAGAAGGAGAGTAGTAAGAGAGAAGTAGAGCAGAGAGGGGAGGGAGTAGAGAGAGCAGGAGAATAGAGAGAGAAGGAGGGTATAAAGAGTAGGAGAATAGAGAGAGAAGGAGTGTACAAAGAGAGAGTGCAATATATGGATGAGAAGGCGACAGACATGCAAACTCCATTATCAGAGGGAGAAGCTGACATTTCCGAAATGAAGGAGAGAAAAAAGATAGAGTAAAGAGAGGAAAAGATAAGAAGAAGTACTGAAAGCAAGAGAGAGGGGGAGGTAGGGAGAGAGAAGTAGAGAAAGAGAAAGAAAAAAGAAGAGAGAGAGAGAGGGATAAAACAGGGACATTATAAGAGAGAGTGTTATGTTTTAGAAAATAACTGAGAGAGGCAGTGCGAGAGTAACTGAGAAAAAAAAGCGAAGAAAGGGAGAGTGTCATAGGGCGGGGGGATAGCCAAAAGAAAGAGAGTGGCGTGGAGAAGAGGGGGGAAAGGCAAGTGAAGGACATGGTGTGTGTGTGTGTGCGTGTGTGAGAGAGAGAGAGAGAGTGAGGGTGAAACGCACACATATTCGAAAGAATGAAAGGGGTAAAGAAAAATTGCGAGATAATGCGAGAGATAGCGAGAACAGAGACGGAAACGTTGAAGAGGAGAATGGCTGCGGAAGAAATTGCGAGATAATGCGAGAGATAGCGAGAACAGGGAAGGAAACGTTGAAGAGGAGAATGGCTGCGGAAGAAATTGCGAGATAATGCGAGAGATAGCGAGAACAGAGAAGGAAACGTTGAAGAAGAGAATGGCTGCGGAAGAAATTGCGAGATGATGCGAGAGATAGCGAAAACAGAGAAGGAAACGTTGAAGAGGAGAATGGCTGCAGAGGAAATTGCGAGATAATGCGAGAGATAGCGAGAACAGAGAAGCAAAAGGTGAAGAGGAGAATGGCTGCGGAAGAAAATTGCGAGATAATGCGAGAGATAGCGAGAACAGAAAAGGAAAGGGTGAAGAGGAGAATGGCTGCGGAAGAAATTGCGAGATAATGCGAGAGATAGCGAGAACAGAGAAGGAAAGGGTGAAGAGGAAAATGGCTGCGGAAGAAAATTGCGAGATAATGCGAGAACAGAGAAGGAAAGGGTGAAGAGGAGAATGGCTGCGGAAAAAATTGCGAGATAATGCGGGAGATAGCGAAACAGAGAAGAAGAGGGAGAAGAGGAGAAAGCGAAGAAGAATTGGAACGGATTGAAAAGAGTTGAAAGAGGCAAAGACATGAGGTAAGAGAGAGGGAAAGAGAGAAAGAGAGAGATTTTAGAACGTGGGAACGCCGAGAAAAACCACAGAATGAATTGAGAGAGAGATACTTCGAGAGAAAGTGAAAAAGAAGAGGAAAAGATAATGAGTATTTGAGAAAGAGAAAAAGAGATCTTGAACGGATTGGGAAGAGGTGAAAAAAGGGAAAGTTATGGGAAATCGAGCGAAAAAAACAAGAGAACGACATCGTATTCAAGTGAGGCGCCCATTTTTAGAAACTCAGGAAAAGGAAGAATGACATTGAATAAAAATAGCGGGATAATGCGAGAGAATACGTGAACACAGAAGAAAGAATATAACAGCAAGCGAGAGAGAAGCGGTACACTTTATATATATATATATATATATATATATATATATATATATATATATATATATATATATATATATCTGTGCGTGTATTCATTTAGATTTATCGTGTCTTGCTGTTATTAAACAAACACGTTCACTAATTCGTTGAACTGTTTGCCTATATTTTGTTTAAAATGTTTTTCGTTATTTTAGATGTCGTTTTTGTGCCTATTTGGTTTTATTCAGCGGATTCGCCATTGAAAACATTTAAGGTCTTCGCCATTCCTGCCAAAAATATCTCGGAGGCGTCACATTATCTGGAATTTGGTAAATGGATATGGTTAGGTTTTATATCCGCTATTTTTTTTTCTGTGTATATGAGGGGGGGGGGGCTTTGTTTTTCTGTTAAATTTCCGATGCATGTTTTAGCAACTAAGTTAAGCCAATATGCGTATCAGCAGATATTTTGTCCTTTCTTAAGAGTAGAAAAGTCCTTCTATATGGCAGTGTGAGGAAGGGGCAACACAGATCTCGCACTACAGAAGGATGCTGGGAATACCATGGACGGAGAATGTTTTTATTTTTAATTATTCTCATAACACGAGGTTAGTGAATGTGGTTGTTGTACGTCTGTAAGAGAGTTACTGTAAGAGAGTAACAGAAAAAATGTCCATCCACAAAATATTTCATGTCTAAAAAAACACTAAACTAATTAATCTTCTTATTTCCAGGTTTTCAGATAAGATGTTTAGCCATTTTGACACCATTTGTCGTAAGAATCACTGAAAGAGAACAGATTAAAATCATTTTGGGTCAGACCCACTGTCTTCCCACTGAGCAATGGTGAGAGGAAAAAGAACACTCAGACTTTTAGTAATGGTACCAGCATTAATACTCTGGCTTTGATCTTCAAAGTTCATTCACGAACCATCACGAGAACAATGAGGTCAAAGGTTAATTGAGAAATTGAACCAAAAGCACACTTATACTTAGAATCAGAAAGACACAATTGATATTTCTAGGAAACATAATAAGAAAAGGTAGTTACTTATTTTCTTCTTATATGACACTGAGATAGATAGATAGATAGATAGAGAGATAGAGAGATAGATACATAGATAGATATAAACAGACTGTGATAGATAGATACATATATATATAAATATATATATATATATCGATAGATAGATAGATAGATAGATTGATAGATATAAACAGACTGTGATAGATAGATTGATAGATATAAACAGACTGTGATAGATAGATAGATAGATAGATATGACCAGACTAAGATAGATAGATAGATAGATAGATAGATAGATAGATAGATATGAACAGCCTCAGAGAGATATTTCGATATTTAGATAGATAGATAGATAGATAGATAGATATGAACAGACTCAGATATATATATATATATATATATATATATATATATATATATATATATATATATATATATATATATATATATATATATAGATAGATAGATATGACCTGACTGAGACAGATATGAACAGACTGTGATAGATAGATAGATAGATAGATAGATAGATAGATAGATAGATAGATAGATAGATAGATATGAACAGACTGAGATAGATATATATGAACAGCCTGTGATAAATAGATAGATAGATAGATATGAACGGTTTGAGATAGATAGAAAGATAGATAGGTTGATAGATAGATAGATAGATAGATAGATAGATAGAAAGATAGATAGATAGATAGATAGTTTTGAATTGGACATAGCCCGACAATTTATTTAAAGACATTTATATTATGTTTAACGTTCTTTTTATAGATACAAGTATTTAAGCAAATGCTCTGTTTTATAATAAACAGTACTAAATAACATTTACGTCATATATTTTTGAATTGGACAACATAAAGAAGAAAAGAACGTTAAACATATTATAAATGTCTTTAAATAAATTGTCGGACTATGTCCAATTCAAAAATATATGACGTCATTTGTTTACATTTGATACGCTAGAGCATATATGAATAGAAGAGATTCATGGAAGATTTAAGTTTAAAGATAGTAAAATCGACCTTGCTAACCAGACGCTTCTTCGTGGCCGAACGGTTAAGGCACATCAAGCGAAATGATGGTTCCGTATAGGATACAGGTTCGATTCCTGTTGGAGAGCGAAAATTTTCTATGAAAATTTCTCGGACATTCAGGCCGGTAAATGTTATTTAATACTGTTTATTATAAAACAGAGCATTTGCTTAAATACTTGTATCTATAAAAAAGAACGTTAAACATATTATAAATGTCTTTAAATAGATAGATAGATAGATACATATGAACAGACTGAGATAGATATGAACATACTGTGATATATAGATAGATAGATAGATAGATAGAACTGAGATAGATATGAACCGAATGAGATAGATAGATAGATATGAACAGACAGAGATAGATAGATAGATATATAGATATGAACTGAGATAGATAGATATGAACAGAATGCGATAGATAGATAGATAGATAGATAGATAATGACCAGACTGAGATAGATATGGACAGACTGTGATAGATATTAACATACTGTGATAGATAGATAGATAGATAGATATGAACAGACTGAGATAGATATGAACAGACTGTGATATATATATATATATACAGATTGATAGATAGATATAAACAGAATGAGATAGATAGATAGATAGATAGATATGAACAGACTGTGATAGATAGATAGATAGATATGAACTTAGATAGATAGATATGAACAGAATGAGATAGATAGATAGATCTCATCTATCGAATAACAGGATGAAAAGTAATTGTAGAGGAGGCATTTAATATAAACTAAAAATATACGACTCACCACCAGTGAATTAAATGTATTGACAACTTTTGTGACGTACACTAACTTTAACAACAGTTATTTGTGCACAAGTTTATCTACAAAGTTAATGAAAATCATTAAATATAAGAAAAAAATAAATAAACCCAATATTAAACAGATAAAATATAGACGAACATTTTGATTTTAGCGTACCTTTAAGTAAGAAAGTTGATGGCGTAAGTGGAAGGGGAAGGAAAGAGATGTTATTGTTTGGAAAAGGGGAACGAAAGACAAGATCGTCTCTTTATTTATAAGAATCGTAGAGTTCGTTGATTTTGCCATATGAAACTGAGTAAGAAGAGACAATATCATCAATAATTGTTTTTCTCTTAACTTTTCTTTTTCCCTTACCAGTATCACTGCTAGATTTCTTTGGGGCCATGACTGGGAACTAATGAAGAGAAAACAAGGCACAGTACAATAAAATTGGAAAAGAAAAGCACAACACCCGAATGTTTACAACATGGCGGTCGACTCAGAAACGATTTCGTTCGGGTTAACTCGGTTCGGCAATGTTGTTTGAGAACTGAAATTGTTTGATAACCGAGGCATTTTCATCACGAATATTTCGTTCGAAAATCGATTTGTTGGACATGTGAGATATTCGAGAACGGAGGTTGTTCTCTAGCGACATTTTGGCATGTATTCCCTGCCGCTTCTAATTCGGACAAATTAATATTGACATTTGAACCGGAAGCCAGGCAAATGGTTCTACATTCAAATAAAGAATTAAACCGTCCAAATATAAAATAATGCTGATGTGACAGCAAAAAAAAAAAAAAATTCGAAACTTAAAATTATTTCAAAGAAATAACACCTACAAGAAGGTTGAAATTCATCCAGATTTTGACTTTCTTGCTAATAACTAAATCCAGTCAAAAGCTGAGAAACTTGACAAAATTGTAGAGAATATGAAAAGAATTTCTTTACACCATAAACTAATCAGTCAATTAAATATATTTAAATATATTATAGACATAACCTGTCCATTGTCTTCAATATAAATTGTTTAAATGAACATTAGATATCTAGACACAAATGTACACACATACACACACACACACATATATACATATATATATATATATATATATATATATATATATATATATATATATATATATATATATATATATAATTAAGTAATTCATCGAGTCTAGGAAAAACCTCAACAGAATGCAGAAAGCACTGGACGGCCGTTTCGTCCTATATTTGGGACTCATCAGCAGTGCGCATCCACTACCAAGAATTAGAAGCCGGTTCAAGCAAGGATATACAAGTGATGGAAATTATCAGGAGGATTTGAGATAATTATAATTAAGTAATTCATCGAGTTTAGAAGAAACCTCAACAGAATGCAGAAAGCACTGGACGGCCGTTTCGTCCTATATTTGGGACTCATCAGCAGTGCGCATCCACTACCAAGAATTAGAAGCCGGTTCAAGCAAGGATATACAAGTGATGGAAATTATCAGGAGGATTTGAGATAATTATAATTAAGTAATTCATCGAGTTTAGAAGAAACCTCAACAGAATGCAGAAAGCATTGGACGGCCGTTTCGTCCTATATTTGGGACTCATCAGCAGTGCGCATCCACTACCAAGAATTAGAAGCCGGTTCAAGCAAGGATATACAAGTGATGGAAATTATCAGGAGGATTTGAGATAATTATAATTAAGTAATTCATCGAGTCTAGAAGAAACCTCAACAGAATGCAGAAAGCACTGGACGGCCGTTTCGTCCTATATTTGGGACTCATCAGCAGTGTCCATCCACTTCCGAGAATTGAAACCCGGACAGTTACGTTATCAGGCCAACGTCATGCCAACTGTACCAACGGGCCTAGATGATAAAGAGATAGCGAATTAGTTTCGATATAGCGCCGCTCGATCACATATTCCTTGGTGGAATTTATCCGAGTTTCTTTTACCCATAGGACTGTGCCCCAATGAGGCCCGTAGGTACAGTTGGTATGACGTTTGCCTGATAACTTGACTGTCCGATTTTCCATTCTCGGTAGTGGATGCGCACTGCTGATGAGTCCCAAATATAGGTAGAGCCGCGTCCAAACTATGGTCTTTAGGCCCGATAGGAGAATTATCATTTAATTAATAGCACTTTTCTAGTAGGGTGATCTTCTGGGCAACTTGTATGTTGATGTTACCTGGGACGCTGTTAATAAAATTGTCTATTTCTTTTCTCACGAGGCCCAGTGCTCCGATTACTATTGGTACAGTCTCAGTCTTAATTCCCCACATGATTATTATTATTATTATTATTATTATTATTATTATTATTATTATTATTATTTGTGTATCTGATGTTTCCTGCTTTGTATCCTGTAGTGCCGGATCGAAACTATGGTCCTTAGGCCCTATAGGAGAATTGTCATTTAATTGATAGCACTTTTCTTGCTATATAGAGATGTTCCTAGTAGGGTGATCTTCTGGGCAACTTGTATGTTGATGTTACCTGGGACGCTGTTAATAAAATTGCCCATTCCTTTTCTCACAGAGCTCCGATTACCATTGAAACAGTCTCAGTCTTAGTTCCCTCTCATCCTGTTAATCTCGATCTCCAGGTCGTTGTATTTGGACAATTTCCCGATAATTTTCATGGAGATATTTCTCTCAGATGGTACTGCTATGTCAATAAGCACATACTTCCTGAATTTCTTGTCTTTTATGATAATGTCAACTCTGTTGGCTTTTATTTCCCTGTCAGTTTGAATTGTCATGTCCCAGAGGATAGTTACATCGTTATTTTGGGGTAACCGTGTCTGGTTGGTGGTCATACCATCTCTCAGTGGTTTCGATTTTGTGCTTCTTGCATATCTTCCAGTGCACATATGTCGCTAACTTGTTATATTTTTGGGTGTATTCCTTCTTTGCTAGTTGCTTATTATTATTATTATTGTTATTATTATTATTATTATTATTATTATTAGTAGTAGTAGTAGTAGTAGTAGTAGTAGTAGTATATAATTGAGTTTGTCCCTCCCTTCGTTAGTTCGCACGACCTTTACGCCCTTTCATTACTTCATAAATAATGGACTATTCCATTTTGATTGCGTGGAAAAAACAAGACATATCAGAGACGCTACTTGGTTTCAGCGAAAGAAAAAGAAAGATAGAAGTGTTTAACATCTCCTGCTAATACTTCATCAATTGGGGGCTCTTCTACTTTGATCGCGTGGAAAGAAAAAAGACACCAGTGACTTGGTCTT
>OZ038513.1:2754050-2781550 GCA_964036315.1 Acanthosepion esculentum | reverse complement strand
AAGGTTAGAGAGGGCGAAGATAATCTTAAATATGTTGGAAAATAACCCTGGAATAATAATAATAATAATAATAATAATAATATATATACATCGAGTCAATTGCTTCATCCACCGCAGAGAAAGTTGGCTCCCTGTGCCGAGCCAGGAAATTTTTCTCCCCGGAATCGATCCTCCAAATCTATGAATCAGCCATTCGCCCTTGCATGTAGTATTGCTGCCATATATGGTCTGGAGCCCTGTCTGTTTGCCTTAGGGTTCTTGATATGATCCAGAGACGGATATGCAATGTAATTGGCCCTGATCTGTCATTTCGTCTGCAGTCGCTCTCTCACAGACGCGCCGTTGCCTCGCTCTGTCTTTTTTACAAATACTTTCACGGTAATTGCTCCGATGAGCTGCTTTTGCTGGTTCCCAGGCCTCATGAATTTAAGCGTCCTACGAGCCTGGCATCCCATTCCCACACCTTCATCGTTGAAACTGTTAGATGTAGACGTCTCTTCTACTCCAATAGCTTCATGTCTCGAACATCTCGCCTGTGGATCTCCCTTCCTTATTCCTGTTTCCCTGACAAAATATAATCTCCAACTATTTAAGTGTAACGTCAATCGACATCTCCAGTTGCCTTGATCTATCCACTTCCCTTCTCTACATCCTTTCCCCTTTCATTCCTATCTGCTCTCGCTCCAAATCTTCTGTAACCCACTTGCCTTGATCGATCCACTGTCTTTCTCCACATCCTCTCCTTTACCACTCCTATCTGCTGTTCCTCCAAACCTTCTGTAACCCCTTGCGTGCAAGTGGCTTCCAGCCTTGCTTGGGGTGAAAAGCTTAATATATATATATATATATATATATATATATATATATATATATATTTGAGCTTAATCTCAATCCTTCATGAGCTTCCGATCCTTAGATTTGATTAATTAATAATCAACATGTCATTTTCGTTTATGATCGATTTCATCATGATTATTCTGTTAAGTTTGGAGAGTAATTATATATTCTTATTGCTCATAGTAGATGCATATATATATATATATATATATATATATATATATATATATATATATATATATATAAACTGAACGAAAACAGATATTTGCTGCATCAGTTTTTTAAATTTTTTTACGCCCTAACCAAGTTTCATCATATCAAAAAGAAATTTATATATATATACATACATATGTGTATGTGTGTGTCTATGTGTATATTTTTGTCTATGCTTCAGTAATAAATCGTTAATGTCTATTTATAAAAGGCAGGATGTGTCCGTGTGTGTGTGTGTGTGTGTGTGTGTGTGTGTGTGTGTAACGAATGCACGGCCGCAATTTTCGACGGATTTGCACCAAAATTTACATGCACAAGTTAACGACAAGGCCAAGACCGACTTTGCAATTCCCAACTTTCATCGATAGTTGAAATAATCGATTTTTTCATGTTTCTACGGCAGTTTTCATGTAGTTTGCGTTCATTTTCTACTGACCAGAGTGAGAGCCTATAGTTGGCTGCCACGAATAGGCAGGAAGATTCTATTGGTGAGAGCCAACAGCTGACTGACACGAATGTTAACTAGCATGCTAGCATGCAAAAAAATCGATAGCTGCATTCGTCACAAGTGGGAAAAATTTAAATCTGCATGGCACTTTACTCCAATTGGCCCATTCGCTTGCTTAAACTCAACGTTGATTCTGATTCCGCAGAACTGTGTTGGGTGTGAAAAAGTATTTGTTGTTAACATTCTTTTTTAATTCGGTTTTTCCAGTTACGAGTCCTTTTTTAAAGCTGATCGTTTTGTGTTCATTTTGTTTAGTTCTTTTTTCGTAACAGATTTAATGTTTAGTATAGAGCTTAGAAAAAAATCGCAGTGTGAGATAGGCAAGAAGTAAGGCATGTAGCAACATCAGCACGGCAAAGAGTACTCCTTTAAAGGCAAGGAAGGACAAAAATATTTTACGTCAAGTGTATGAGTCGTACGATTTTTGAATCAAGCACGGGCAACGCCGGGCTATGATGATTGTCGTTACTACTTTTCTCCTAAGCTCGCGTTTCGCGTGATAAAAGAAAAGAATGAAATTGTGTGACTTTTGTAAAAAAGAAAAAAAAAGAAAGCAAGAAACAATATTTATTCTGTATTTTACATTACAATTTTTTTTGTTTTGGTTGAGATTTATTTATACATTCTCTCAGCATTTCTGCACTGAATTTAAAGTAAATTCTCATCTCATTTTCAAAATGACTCCAAAATAAAATAGACTTTTCTGAAATTAATTGAAGTAAAATCTTTATCTAATTTTTCAGGATTAATTTGGAAGTAAAATATTTACATATTTTGAGGTCTGTACTTGTATTTTCCATGCCGACATTATGTGTTGAAAATAAGATAAAGAATTCAGAATATCCTTCAAACTTTTCTGGATTCTCTATACTATTTTCATCACACACACACACACACACACACACACACACACACACACACACACACACACACACAAATATATATATATATATATACATATACACACACACTCACACACATGCACACAGACACATATATATATATATACATATATATATATATATATGTGTGTGTGATGTGGATTATATATTTGTCTATAAAAACATACGTATATAATCATATATAAATATATCGATATATCTTTATGTGTAAATGAGCACAAACATGGATAGATGTAGACCAGAATGATAGATAGATAGATAGATAGATATTGAACAGAATGTGATTGATAGATAAATAGATAGATAGATAGATATTGAACAGAATTAGATAGATAGATAGATAGAATGAGATAGATAGATAGATAAATAGATAGAATGAGATAGATAGATAGATATTGAACATAATTTGATAGATAGATAGATAGATAGAAAGATATTGAACAGAATGTGATAGATAGATAGATAGATAGATAGATAGATATTGAACAGAATGTGATAGATAGATAAATAGATAGATATATAGACAGATAGATATTGAACAGAATTAGATAGATAGATAGACAGATAGATAGATAGATAGAATGAGATAGATAGATAGATAGATATTGAACAGAATGTGATAGATAGATAGATAGATAGATAGATAGATAGATAGATAGATATTGAACAGAATGTGATAGATAGATAGATATTGAACAGAATGTGATAGATAGATAGAAAGATATTGAACAGAATGTGATAGATAGATAGAAAGATATTGAACAGAATGTGATAGATAGATAGAAATATAGTTAAGTATATATGCGTATGCTTGCTTTGTAATGTATGTATATATGTGTTTATATGTTAATGTTCATATACCTATACATATATAATCACGTATATGATTTTGTATGGGTGTATATCTTTATCAACATAAACACACATACACATACACACTCGCACACACACACACATATGTATATATATATATATATATATATATATATATTAATTCGTAGGAACATATATCAATGCATGAGTTATTGTGTATAATTTAAACTTTCTCAAATATATAAACCAATCACACGCACACACGCACTCCTATATATACATATATTGATGGAAAGCTTTTTTATATCCAAATGTCATATATATATATATATATATATATATATATATATATATATATATATATATATATATATATACATATATATATATATACATACATACATATATGTATGTATGTTTATATATATATATACATATACATATATATATACATATATATATATGCATGTATACATATATACATACACACATATATATATATACATATATATATATATATATATATATATATATATATATATATATTAATTGGCACAAGCATATATCAGTGCATGTGTCATAATAAATGAGGCCAAAATTCTGAAAAGTATTTATAAATCCAAATGTAAAAAAGAGGGAAACTGCCTGTAAAAATCAATGAATGAACAAGCGTACAAAAAGGCAAAGCAAACAATGGATTTAAAAAAAATGAAAGATAGAAACAACAAAATAGGCAAACTTTCTAATGAATTCATGCCTAAGGGTATTTACTGTCTTGTAATTTGGGCAAAATAAAAAAAAAGAAATAAAAGAAAATTAAAAAAAATAGAAAAGAAAACTTCCGACGACATAGTCCGATTTGCCGTAATGTGTTTCGCAAAATGGCTGCCCCGCTAAAATCATGTTTGATAATCTATAATTTATCATTATTACCAATTTTCTTACCTTGGAAGTAATTTCAGCTCAGCGTCTAATTCGCCGTAATGAAATAGCAGCCGACCGGCTGATGAGTTGTGCGCCATGTCGGTAATTTATTGCGAGTGAAAAGGGCTGTGATGACAACGACAAAGGGATATACAACAAGCGAAGACGACTATTAACAAATACCACAGAAATAAAAATGGCGGACCGTCTCTAAACGCTCAGAGTTTTCAGCTAAAAAACAGAAGACATTTTTTCTTTAACATACATGACTCGATATACGTCTATATGTTTACGTTAGATCTTTTCAATGTCGATCGTGCCATTCGTATTATTAATAGATTTTTTTTGTTATCAACTTTTTATCGGTTTTATTTGATTAAGGTTTTATTTTATTTTCACGATTTTGGAATATTAGCGCCGATAATTCCAAATATATAAAAGTATTTTAAATAGTTTGAGGAGTAGTAATCAATAATAATAATAATAAATTAATTCCTCATGTTAGTAAGTTACCACGTGCAATACGCCCTGCCATTACCAAGGTTAAATAACAGACCATCCCGTTTAAATTTCGCGAATGGACAGAATCAAAAGCTATATCAGAGACGCTGTTTGAACTTACTGAGCAAAAGAAAGCGTAGCTAAATAAAGAGAAGATAGAATAGATGATGACGCTCTCATCAGATTAACCTTAAGCA
Source organism: Acanthosepion esculentum (assembly GCA_964036315.1). NCBI lineage: Eukaryota > Metazoa > Mollusca > Cephalopoda > Sepiida > Sepiidae > Acanthosepion > Acanthosepion esculentum. The sequence continues at coordinate 2,776,655 of OZ038513.1, read as the reverse complement.
CATTCAATATCCAAATATCAACCTTTCACATTCTGCATTATTAATATTAATTCCTTTTCCACTGCATTCTTTTTCAAGGTCTCTTAATTACAATATGCTAATTGTTAATTTCACTCAAATGTGTTTTCTGTTGCCATAGCAGGATATGACAACACATCTATTAAAGTCAAACACACTATTGTTCAATGATCAGTGTCACCTTCAGTGGCAGGATAAAGCATTATTAATATTAATTCCTATTCCATTGCATTCTTTTTCAAGGTTTCTCAATTGAAATAACTTTATTGTTAATTTCACTCAAAGCTGTTTTCTGTTGCCATAGCAGGATATGACAACACAATTATGGAATTCAAACACAATATTATTCAAGGGTCAGAGATGCCTTCAGTGACAGGATAAAACATTATTAATAAAACTTCCCTTTCAATTGCATTCTTTTTCAAGGCTTCTCAGGTGCAATAAACTTATTGTTAATTTCCCTCAAAGTTGTTTTCTGATTCCATAGCAGGATATGATAACACAACTATGAAATTCAAAGAAATTCACATTCAAGGATCAGGGCCACCTTGAGTGGCAGGATAAACTTTTTGTACAGCGAATAAAATCGTATACCGAGGGATAAAAAATTAACGTCTGCTTTGGTGAAATGTAAAAACTTATCGATTTCTAATCATTTTATTTTTATCCTCTTATTATTTTTTACAGTGAGGCCCGTGAGCCACTTAAGATAGAGGTTTATAGAGTAAGAAGCAAAATTTTATGTGGATATGTGGGGAAGATAACGGTTAACCCTAGACTTGAACATGTTAAGTTTATAGTGACCGGGAAAGCATCCTCTTCGTAGTTTACGGTAAGATTTGAGAAGCCTTATTCACATAAATAAGTAGAAAATTGCAATAATAATAAAAATAAGTAGACCCTCATTTCTTCTCCAGTTGAGCGTAGTCTTTCTCGCTTCTTATTTTTGATGTTATTTAGGGTTGAGAAGCCTTATTCGCATAAATAAGAAGTAGAAAATTGCAATAAAAATGTATTGAAATTCAAAATGTATCAAGTATTTGTGCAGCTTATTTAGTGTGAAACATCAGCCTGGCGTTTTTTCTTGATATCTTCAATGTCTGGTCGAATGTGCGATAAGCAAACCCTCATTTCTTCTTCAGTTGAGCGTAGTCTTTCTCGCTTCTTATTTTTGATGTTATTTAGGGTTTGAGAAGCCTAATTCACATAAATAAGAATGAGAAAATTGCAATAAAACTAATAAAACCTTTTTTTAGCTAATGTGGGATATTTCTTTTGTATTGAAATCCAGAGTGTATCAATGGCTACAGTCGAATATTTGAAGAAGAAGAAGAAGAAGAAGAAGAAGAAGAAGAAGAAGAAGAAGAAGAAGAAGAAGAAGAAGAAGAAGAAGAGGAGGAGGAGGAGGAGGAGGAGCAGAAGAAGAAGAAGAGGAGGAGGAGGAGGAGGAGGAGCAGAAGAAGAAGAAGAAGAAGAAGAAGAAGAAGAAGAAGAAGAAGAAGAAGAAGAAGAAGAAGAAGAAGTTCTAATGATCAAGGGCTCAAAAGAAAATATTCGACGGAAGCCATTGATACATTCTGGATTCCAATTAAAAAGGAATATCCCACATTAGCTAAAAAAAGACTTTATTAGTTTTATTGCAATTTTCTACTTCTTATTTATGTGAATTCGGTTTCTCAACCCTAAATAACATCAAAAATAAGAATTGAGAAAGACTACGCTCAACTGAAAAAGAATTGAGGGTCTGCTTATCGCACATTTGACCAGACATTGAAGAAATCACGAAAAAAACACCAGGAACAAGTTTCACACTAAATACGCTGCACAAATAATTGAATAGAAACATTGAAATAAAGTAAGTTCATATCTGTATTTTTTTTTATTATATGGTTTTATTTCATAACTTTGAAATGTATACCGTTTAAACAATTTGCTAAATGTCCGTGATATTTTCATTTTTTCAGGATGTGCTGTTGCTTAAAATGTCTGAGAAAGACTGTATTAATTTATAGCAATGTCTTTAGTAAAAAAAAGCAATTTCAATTATTGAATATACTGAGAGTACCTTCGACAAAAAACATTCGACGGTAACCATTTTGGATTTCAATACAAAATTAATATCCCACTTTAGCTGAAAAGGCTTTATCAGTTTTATTGCAATTTTCTACTTCTTATTTACGTGAATTAGAATTCTCAACGCTAAATAACATCAAAAATAAGAAGCGAGAAAGATTACGCTCAACTGAAGAAGAAATGAGGGTCTTCTAATAGCATATTCGACCAAACATTGATGAAATCATATCAAAACCACCAGTCACAGTTTTTATACTAAATAGGCTGCACAAATAGTTGAATAGAAACATTGATGTTGTGGATTCCGGGAATGGAATCCTGCACAAATAAATAAATTACGCCAGTAATTGAAATAGGAAAATAAGTGTATTGAACGTAAGAATACAAACTTGAAATGAAGATTAGTAGTCCAGGAATACGGGTTAGTAGAAAGTATATGTACAAGTCTCTGTAAGTGAAGCCGTAATTATCTCTCTCTGTGTGTGGACTCTACGTATCTCAACCTTATCTCAACTTATCTCCAAATCTGTCAGTATAAGTATACTTTAGACGAGTCTATTTTGTGTAAAAGCGGGGAAAGCCCTACAACAATTGAAATAAATTAAGTTCATAATTGTGTGTGTGTGTGTGTTTTAGATCCATGGTTTTATTTTAGAACAATTAACTTTGGGGCGGGTTAATAGTTATTTAGATTGTCTCGTTAAAACAGTTGCGACTGAATAGTGAGTTCGATCCTCACTGGGTGCCCCATACTTTCGGCCTTGTGCCACATTTATGCTACACTTAGAAAATCAATTGAAATCTATACCCTTTAAAAATGTTGATAAGTGTACTGTGTTATTTTATTTGCACCTCGGCAAGCGCTTGAAAAAAAAAACCGGTGCTTTAGAGGTTACTTTTTTCATCATGTTAAGATGAAAATTACATAAATGTTTCCTGAAAATATTTTCAGCAGAGAAACTCCTAAAAACCTTTTCAACAGTTTCTCCAGAATCCGCTCCTTGGAAAAGAAAAGAAAAAAAAAAAACGCGACTGTCAGTCTTTGTTTATCCCACCATATCTCCACCAAACTAAAGCTGTCCACTTGTCTTCAAGTTATAAGACAGAAGACATTAATCGACAATTCTGTTCTTGTCTTATAATAGTTTATTTCGCGTTATGTCGAAGGCTAGCCACTAAAAGGCCATTGTTCAGTAGAATTGAAATTAAAAGAATTGAAAGGCTCGACTATCGGCCGAGTGCGCATGTGCGACGAAAAGCTCATGCCTAAAGAGAAGAACGGCTATTATAAAGCCACATTGGCTTTCTTGTCGTAATTAGGAAGAATATTCCTGTCCAATTTGTGCTGACACCACCTGATGTTTATATTGTTAGTGATTCACAAAATGCGTTATTATTTTTTTTTTTCATGCATGAGGAGAAAGGAATCAATTATTATACACTGATTTGTTCAAACTTTTCTCCTCATCTACGGTGTTATAATGACAATGTTTTGGCATTTCTACGCTCCGGCCTTCCTCCGTTGTTACGTAAAACTAGAACAAGATCGAACAGCTGTCGCTTATGGAGAGTATGAGATCAGGTACGGTTGAATAAGAGGAGGGGATCAACAACTCTAATAGAAGAGAAATGCAGATCGAGAACCTTATGATTAAAAGCACAATGTTAGTCTTTGTTAATATCCTCAGTAGACCTAGCATAAAATTAAGTCACATTGATGAATCCGTAACCGGAACAGAAGAGGCATTAAGTTTTAGACTTCAGTATTACTAAACGCAAGTGTTCGACTGTATTTTTGAATTTATTTTCTGGAATTACAAATTATTTACTAAAATAAAACCAAGGTGTTCTACCTTTTACATTTTTATTGCATTTTGCCACTTTTCTAATAAGATGTTACATATGAAGATCGAAATTGGAGATAAACTGTCCGAAGTTCACGTTTGTTCTGTTCTTTTTGTCCTCAAGGACAAATGGCACAGTGGATAAAGGCATTAGTTAGATCCAGTGAGAGGACCGAAAGAGTGTGAGTTCAATACCCGGTTAAGGTTAGTGGAGAACTTTCAGAGGGAAAATTAACAAGAGATAACTGATAACTGACATCCATTAAACATGGCACGTGGAACTAGAACAGTCTACCCCAGTGAGCGAAATAAAGGGGTCAGTTCGACATTCCAACCACCTGAAGAAGGCCGGAGCGTACAACGGCCGAAACGTTGTAATAAATATGGCGACAAAGATGAGCACAATAGCCCGAATAATGTAAATAATCTGTTCTTTTTGTTGAAGTATTTTCGACAGACTCAGTCATTACCAAGAACCTTGTGCTGTCATTGTCGCAAGCAAGATTCCGTTGGTTCCGTCCTGGAATTTTTTTTATCGAACCAAAAGTTTTAATCATGTGAAGTGATATTATATGTGACGATTAGATGAAATAGAATGAATCAGTTATTATTATTAATAATGTTATTATTATTTATTTAAAAAGAAAGTTATTACCAGCAATACATTTAAAAAAAAAATTATCAGCAACACATTGTTATGAACAATCTTGTCGGCATTAAATAACCCATTGAGGCTGATATGCCGTAAAACAAACCAAACCAAACCAAACTATCACCAAATGGACTTTGTACATTTCCAAAGCATTATTATTATTATTATTATTATTATTGGACTCAAATTATGTGAGCGTCACAGATGCAGATGTGGAGCCTCCATCGATGAGTTTGGTTTGCATCCTCCCTCCTGTCGTCGTAGTGCCGGCCGCTTTGCACGGCATGCAGCAATTAACGACATCATCAGAACAGGTTTGGATGCAGTTGGGTTCCCTTCCCAAATCTGACCCGTAGGCCTCGACCGTGGTGATGGAAAGCGGCCGGATCCTCTCTCCTGTCGCCGTAGTGACGGCCGATTTCCAAGGCATACAACAATAAATGACATCGTCAGAAGTGGTCTGGATGCAGCTGTTTTCCCTGTACAAATCGAACCCGTAGGCCTCGACCGTGGTGATGGAAAGCGGCTGGATGGCATTACCATCTTCCCTTTTAAAATCGGTAAGTCGTTGATTTGGGATGCGACCTGTGTGGATACATTTTCGGCCGGTAATTTGATCAGGTCCGCGGTTAAGCCGGGGTCCGTCGACCAGAGATAAAAAAAATAGTTAAATATTCTTCTCTTACCGATAGATTTTTTTTTTACTCCTGTGGCAGTGGAGACTTCAGGGGTTATTGGCCCTCGTTCGATGGCGTTCCTTCGGAGAATTGGCGCGATTGCGTCTCGATTAAGGGACGAACCTCGCGAAACGGAGTGTCTCTTGCAGCGTGTCTCACTGTCGATGGTTTGAGGTAATGCTTTCTCCATCATTGCGGCTGGCAGAGGATAGCTAAAAAATTGTTTATATTTACTTTGTTCTGGAATTGTCATCAATGGTCAACTGAACTTGCTTTGTTTCAATAAATTTATTATTATTATTATTATTATTATTATTATTATTATTACTTTTATTATTAAACTCCTATTAAGTTATTTTATACACACTTCAATATACTGTCTTCAACGATGAGTAATATTTTAAATCATTTGTCTTGTTTAATTTTTATAGTAAAAACTTCATGAATTTTGAGTTTTTCCTTGCAGATAGTGCTGTATACTATTTTGATAGTAGCAACTATGTAAAGTTTATCAACTAAAAATTCTTTTTCTTTTAAACAAATAAATATTTTCTTACCCGGACTTTATTAATAAAAACAACGTTATCATTTTACAGAGAACAATGTTATTTTCCGCTTACCATTAGAAAATATATTGTCTCTGATAGAGAAAAATAAATTATATTAAATTCTTCCCCGCCATATGATAATGCTATATACCATATTTGACGGTCTGACAGTTCCATAAAGTTCTAGGTTACAGAAATTTCTAGAAAGTTCCATAATGTTCTAGAAGGTTCGATAACATTCTAGAAGGTTAGGGAAAGTACTAGAAGGTTACAGGAATTTTCTAGAAGATTCCATAATATTCTAGAAGGCTCGTAGAAGACCTAGATTGCGCTGGAAAATTCTAGAAGGCACCAGAAATGCTTAATACTACAATACTTATATACCATTTTAGAAATTTTATGTTGGTGTGTAATTTAAAAAAAATAAACTGAATTAAACACTTCCTCATTATATGAGAAACCAATTATGAACTTATATATATATATATATATATATATATATATATATATATATATCTGTGTGTGGGTGTATGTATGTGTATGTATGTATGTATGCATGTACATTGTTACTTGATGTACATTGTTACTTGAACGTTGTTTTTAGTAGATACCCGTATTTGAGTAGACGTTCCGTTTATTTATTAAACAGTGTATTTATTTATTTTCGTCTACTGACCCGAATATTGGCGAAATCTTATTAAAGAAATATATATGCCGTAATTCCTCATGTATAATACGCCTTCATCCATAATACAGCCACCTGAAATTGTGCTGAAAGTGTGGGAAAAAGCTTCTACTCGCGCATAATACGCACCCCTTGTTTGGTAATCAAATCCTATAAATTCTACCCCTCCAATTTCATTACGGCCAGCGTTTCCTACTCTTATTCAAAATGTAATTGAAGATATTTATCAAAATTTCCGATCATCATGATTCTAAAAGGAAACGGAAATACCTATATTGTGCTTACTGTGCAGACTCATTAAGCTGGGTTTTTTTTTAGATATAATGTGCAATCTACCGGATCTGTATGGAGTTTTTCACAAACATAGAATCATTTTATTTTAATTTAGTTTATGATAATTCTTATTTTATCGTACATTTGTAAGTATTGTTATCTGACATCCTTATGGGGTCGCAATCGCCGAATGTTTGTGTCAAATTGTCGTATGTTTGTGGTGAGTAGTCATTTCGTAACTGAAATCGACCTATGAAACGGCAATTTTTTGAAGATTTTTTGTAGCTGTGCATAATGCGCACCCCTTAATTTGTTTGTTATTTTTTGCTTGCTATCTAGCGTGATCAACAATTTGAAGAGGGTCGGCATGCTCAAGCCCTCAGCCACGATGACTTGTGAGTTCGTGCTAGCAGATATCGACGGCAATCAAGGGTTCCATCTACAATATTTCACAAGTCTTGGGTACAATGGTATTGTTTTCAGGCACTTTCCAAATACTGCGCACGCTAACATCAGTAAGTCTCCTTCTTGACAAATCGACCCTGGTGAGATTCGAACCCAGGTCTCATGGCCAGAATGCGAACGTTCTAACCACTCGGCCACATGCCCATAGGAAGTAATTATTTTTTAAACCCATAAATCATTAGTGATTGTATAGATTGAAAAGTTCCAGTGGATTTAAGACGGCGTATCACCTTTTCGATTAGGTCACGTTAACTGCTTCTTCGTCTTCACATCTGTTTTGTTAATTAAAGAACGACTTCATTTTGATGGTGATCTTCATTTGGCCACCAGTCAGCAGGTATGGTTGAATCCTGAATATATTTTAAGCTAAAATGGGATGCCGAAATTTTATCAGCAAAACCAATCGTCTTTGAATATTGCTGCCACATATGGTCTGCTGCTCCTGATATATATTAAGAGATCCTCGAAAGAATCCAAAGATTTAGCAATATTATTGGTCCTTGTCTGTCACTTTCCCCCACCTCCACAACACATGCTTCTCTGCGCCATTTTTTTCATGGTAATTCTGTGGATGAACACTACGCTACGGTACTAAATCTACTTTCAAAATCTACCACGACTCTCACTGTAGAAGTCATAACATAATTTACCTCTTAGAATGCACACTATGCCAGAAACAATATGTAGGAAAATCTGAATGGCCCTTTCACTACAGAATTAATAATTATCGCAATCGAATTAAGTCGACTCCCCACGAAAGATTATTACCCGTAGAACAACATTTCCGCCTAGAAAAACACGATTTCAAAACCCATGCCAAATTCACTATAATTGAGAGAATAGAAAAGTCCAGAGCAGATAACATTAGAAAGATTTTAGAGTTCCATGAAAATAAGTGGATACGACGTTTAAAAACGAATTATCCAGCCGGGCTTAACCATAAATTTAACAATATAGATAGTATTAATATATAACCCCACGAATCAGGACCTACCTACGTTCCTCACCCACACAAGACAGACATGCTTGCGGAGGTGTTGAGGCCACACACTTATACACAACCCACACGAATATACACGCTTACACACGTCATACTCACTCACTCCCTAAGAACCAAATAACACACACACACACACTTAACAGAGACCCATGCCCTCTCCAGGAACCAATAAAACTGCCAAACTGACCAAGGAAATTCAAAGCAGCATGAATCCATCCAGCTCTTATCTTAAAAATGAACGTAAAAGAGACTGTTTGACCAACACAAGGACTGACCAAAATTCATGTTAAAAAATAAATAACAAAAACAAATGAAAACTACAGACAAAAGTTCATTTTCTCCATCAAGACATTCATTTCTGTAGTTCACTGCTACTAACAAGCAGATTTTTTTTCTCTTGATGATGGCCATGTTGGCCGAAACTAGTCAAAGAATCTAACTAAAATAATAAAAACGAAAGAATATTAATATACAACTCAGTGTGTCTGAAGATTTTAAGTTTTTAATATTTTTATTATTCAAAACAGTATATATATATATATATATATATATATATATATATATATATATATATATATATATATATATATATATATATATATATAGCGGTAGCTGTGTGTGCATATTGATTACACTAGATGCAGACATGTGTGCCAACATGGTTATATATATATATATATATATATATATATATATATATATATATATATATATATATATATATATATATATATATATATATATATATATATATATATATATGATTTATTTCAACTGGTAAGTTTTTAACAGCCATCTCATCAGACCGAAATTACAAAAAAAAAAAAAATTAAAAATTAATATTACAAAATTACCAAAAAAAAAAAAATTACAATTTACGAAATTATAAAAAAAAACGTTTTAATGTTTAAAATATCAATTTAATATTAAAAAGACCTCCTTGGATTATCCTTTCCATTTACGGATTTGATATATATATATATATATATATATATATATATATATATATATATATAATGAAATGGATAAAGTCCAACAATTATTTAAAGACACTTTTATGTTTAACATTCTTTATATAAGTAGATACAAGTATTTAAGTAAATGCTCTGTTTATAATAAACAGTATTAACAACATTTACCGGCCTGAATGTCCGAGAAATTTTCATAGAAAATATTCGTCCTCGACAGGATTCGAACCTGTATCCTATACGGAACCGTCATATAGCCTACCAAACGATCCTCAGTGGCCGTTAAGGCTCGTCAGGCTATATGACGGTTCCGTATAGCATAATGAGAAGTCACGTATACTTTCTTAATATGTATATATAGAAAAAACAACTGAAAAATTGAAAATAAAAAAAATTGAATGATTTTTTGTGACAGTATTTATTCATATTTATATATATATATATATTTGATATTTCAGATAGACCCCGATCTTTCATCAGAAAAAACTTTTCAGTTGTTTTATATATATATATATATATATATATATATATATATATATATATATATATATATATATATATATATATATACAGTGACACGCATAAGTATTGGATACATGTTACTTTCTGTTATAACTCTAGTTTATGTTCGCCATTTTGCCTGATATTTGGTAGGTAATATCTCGTAAAGTTGTTTTAGTTGTATGTGGAAGGAAACTTTAAAAACTCATGTTTGAAATCATTTTTTCTATCAAAGTTCAAAATGACCCTATGCTAAAGTACTGGATACATCAATTTAATATTTTGTTGCGTAGCCTCTGTTTTGTTTCACTGCTTCCAGTCGCTTTCTGTAGTTGGCCACAAGTTTTCCACACTGATCCACCGTTACTTTACCCCATTCTTCCTTGCATAATTCCTGTAATTGCTTGATATTTTGTGGATTCCGCTTATGAACTTTAACCTTCAAAGTATTCGACAAATTCTCAATTGGATTCAAGTCAGGAGAATGACTTGGCCAATTGAGAGTACTAATACCATTATTTTCAAACCATTCCTTTGTAAGTTTTGCGGTATGTTTGGGATCATTGTCGTGTTGAAGCACTAAATTCCGACCATGTCCTAAAGAAGTAGCAGATTTCTGAAGTTTCTTCTCTAGAATATCCATCTGCATGCGACCATTCATTCTACCATGGATAACTTGTAACTCACCAATGCCCTTGGATGAAAAGCATATTCATTATATAATGGAACCACCCTCAAACTTAACTGTTGGGATGGTATTGTGCTTGTTGAAGGTAGTGCCATTTATTCGCCAAACACTTGTCGCTGTTCCTTCCGAATAGTTCAACTTTTGTTTCATCTGATCAGATTACCTTTTCACAAAACTGCATACCTTTCTTTTCATAAGTTTCGACAAACTTTAATCGGTCTTTGACATGTTTGGTTTTCAGTAAAGGCTCTTTTCTTGGTGATCTTGAATGAAAGCCTGTACGATATAGAGCTCTGCTAATGGTATCCTTACTTACATTAATTCCAGCACCCTCAAGATCAGTTTTAATTTCAGAACGAGTAATGAAGGGTTTTTTTTTGCACATTTCTGCTGATCCACCTTGAAGTATTCTCATTTATTTTTCTCGGTCTTCCATTTCTTGGAAGATTTGCTGTTCCGTCGCCATACTTCTTATACTTTCTGATGATATTTCCTACAGTACTTAGTGCTAGATTCATTTCTTTGATAATTTTTCGGTAACCTTGTCCTCCTTTGTGACGTTCAATGATTCTATCTCGCATATCTCTGGATAATTCTTTAGTTTTTGCCATTTTTAATCCTTGAATTGCAGAATGCACATCAAAGAGTCAGATGCTTAGTAGCACTCTCTTGTAAACAATTGTGTGCTTCTCTTATTGATCAGAGATAACATTCCAATACTATCGAAAATTTGAATATTAAAAGTCTTTTAAAATACAAAATTTCGATTGGATATTTGAAAAAAGTGTCATGTATCAAATACTTTTGCATAGAGTAATTTTGAACTTTGATAAAAACAAATGAGTTTTTAATTTTCCTTCCACATACAACTGAAACAACTTTACGAGATATTACTTACCAAATATCAGGCAAAATGGCGAATATAAACTAGAGTTATAACAGAAAATAACAAGTATCCGATACTTATGCGTGTCACTGTGTGTGTATATATATATATATATATATATATATATATAAATAAATATGTGTGTGTGTGTTTGTGTGTATATATATATTTATGCTTTTTACATACACACACACACACACACACACACACACACATATATATATATATATATATATATATATATATATATATATAAAAGTTAACAAGATAATTAACCGGACGAAGGGAAAGAAACTGTAATCGGTAATATTACGTTTACATTTATTACTGTTTGTTTTTGTCAATTTCTTTTGCTTTCCTTTATTTTTAAGATAGAAATTCGTCATGTTTCAAGAAGTAACATTAAAAGCATCTAATGTCTAATTAAGCCCTGGGCGAAATGTCATTATAGAGTTATCTCTTAAAAAAAAGATGGAAGTTAAATCAAGAAGTATGAATAATAGAAATAAATAAAAAAACAAAATGGCGGAGAGACATTCCGCTATCGTAAAAGGTTGGCGCAATTTTTGAGCTGGGGTGCTGGAAACCGGAAAAACGAGATGACACTACTTCGCTCTAAATACAGGGTGGGGATACGATTGGTGGGTGGGTCAGCTAGACATCATGATTACTTAAATGTAAGTGAAATAATGCGATCGGCTGCCTTTCACAAATTTTTTCGTATCCTTCTTCAACTATAAAGATGTATTATTTCCCCAAGACAAACATATATACTTAATGGTTGCCTGCTCGTTTCCGATTACACCTCGTCCGCTTTGAGGCTAGATAATTCCTGTTGCAGACGGCCGAAGCGTCGTGAATATAGCAATAAAGATGAGGACAACAGTGCGACCAATGTAACTAGTGTAAATAATTACAATACCTCATCTCAGAAACATAGACACATCCTGAAGATGGCCGGAGCGTACAACGGCCGAAACGTCGTTGTGTTTGACTCGTAGATAGGTCGCACTATAACCTGGCGTGTTACCGGGCTTTTTTTAACGTAAATATTCACTTTTATTTCAAAACATGCATATATTAACAGATCGCGACATCTACTAGGGAGATATGATTAAATATACTTTAATTTATTTTTAAAATAATTCAGTATTATTATTGTTTAGGTAATAAGCATTACAACATAGCCCAAATAGCTGTATTTTGGAAAAAAACAATTTGCGATAATATACGCAGCTTTCACGTATTTCTTCATATATATATATATATATATATATATATATATATATATATATATATTTTCGTTTCTTTATTTTGTTTGAACACAAAAGTAAGTATGTTTAGGTACAATGGTTATAAATATGAAGTTTTCTGATGGATTGTTTTAAAACATTCATTTTTGTCTTCATCACCAACGTCAGATGTAGTATTCGCTATGCAGCATCCTTACCTGCCATATATCGGATCAGAGTGCTATCCCATCAATAAACCGATATCTTACGTCACGTCAGCGGAAATCGTCAGCCACTCTTCTGAAGGTTGGCATTAACCATGCTGATGGAAAGCAGAAATGGTTCTTTCAGATGATTAGTAGAGAGCAATTTCTTTTTGGAAGCGTTAAAATTAACAATCCATTCTCGGTTAACGAAAGAATATAGGTCATTTTTTTTTTAGATCAGCTGACCTAATCGAACCGATTTGTCTTTATATTAAGACGGGTGTTGATATACATGTGTCTGTTACTATAGACACTTAGTGTTTAGTATCTCTTTTGGTACACCGTATTCTTCGATCATTGCCTGCTCTCCATTTTACATCCAGTGCGCCTGGCTATTATCACCAATCATTATTGATTGATCCATTCATGAACATGGATTGTTTAACATCTGAAATTAACGACCACATATGCTCGCGTATCGGCGCACCAGTAGCTCCAGTTTGGGGTTGTCAAAATGGGTATTTGCGGTTGACTCATAGATAGGTCACACTATAATCTGGGGCGCTACCTGGCTCTTTTTTAACGTAAATATAACTAATATCTGTTAAATATTTTCAAATATTCACTTTTATTTCAAAACTTAAATATACGAAGGTCATTCAATAAATAAGGTGAATTTTTCGGTATAAGGACAGATAGAAGCTTACTCTTTTTTTTCTTTTTTTGTTGTTTTACTTCTTTTTCACATGGATTTAATTTCTTTTGCAGATTAAAAAAAAACTTTGAGAGTTTTGGCGATTAACAAAGATGGCCGACCAAGAAGCATGCTCCAAGATTGAACAGCGGTCAGTTATCAAGTTTTTGGTTGCTGAAGGGTGCAAACCAGTTGAAATTCATAGGAGAATGTCAACTGTGTATGGTGCCACATGTTTCAGCCAAATAAATGTCTACAAGTGGGCTAAATTGTTTAAAGAAGGACGGAGCAGTGTTGAGGATGAAGACAGGCCTGGGAGGCCTACAGTAGTGAGGTCTCCTGAGGTGATCGAATCAGTCAATGACCTCATTCAGTCTGACTGAAGGATGACAGTGGATGACATTGCAAGGACTTTGAGCTTATCTGTTGGGACAAACGCAGGGGTCATCAGTCAGAAGGAGTCATCTTGTATCATGACAACGCAAGGCCTCACACAGCAGTCCAAACGGTGCAGACCATCAACGAGCTGGGCTGGGAACTGCTCCCTCACCCCTTTACAGCCCAGACGTTGCCGCTTCAGACTTTCACCTGTTTGGTGGCATGAAAGCGTTCACGAGAGGCACGAAGTTTAAAAGTGACGATGAAGTCAAAAGTGTTGTGGGCAACTGGCTGAGACATCAGCCCAAAGATTTTTATGCTGAGGTAATACGGAAGCTTGTGCACAGATAGGAAAAGTGTGTGACAGTGCTGGGAGACTACGTTGAAAAATAAAGAAAAGTAAACTTCTATCTGTATTAGAAGTCCTTATACCGAAAAATTCACCTTATTTATTGAATGACCCTCGTATTAATAGCAACAGATATTAGGGAGATGTGAATAAATATAATTTAATGCCTAAAAAAAGGATTATTATTGTTTAGGTAAGAAGCATTATAACATAACACAAATAGCTATATTGTGGAAAAAGGAATTTTCGACAATATACGCATTTTTTACGTATTCATGGTTATTTTTTTAATTTTGAATAAAAGACGACATTCCTTTACATCTAGTTATGGATATTATACATTAATTAGTAATTCTTTTTAAATTAATAACTATTTGTGCTCAGTTGTCGATATTAATAGCTATCTGCTGATGTGTTCAAATTTTGGAATAATATTGCATTCATTTCTCGGATAGATGACTAATTTTTAAGTAAAGTAAAGAACACTTCAATAAACAAACAGTTAAACGGACCATAACTGAAAATTCGGTAATTTTGACAAGATAGGAACATTCGGTAATTATGATATAAAAGTCGATTGAAAAATGACTTTATTGCCTTCTGGGGTAGGGATTTGGTGGCTAAGTCCACCTCCTCTGTATTTTTAAAGAACTGAAAATCGTGTCGTCCAGATAAAACCCCACTAAAACAATACCAGGACCGTACTTTGTAGAAGTGGGTGTAAGAGGATAGACCTTCTTCCTCAATATTTTAAAAATAAGATTAACTATGGGGGTCTAGATAAAACCCCATTACAACTATACCAATGTCCTACTTTCTGGATGTGAGTGTAGGGGGCTAATCGCCATCTCCATTATTTTTAAATAAATATTTTAAAAAATTATTTATTTAATTACTATACTTTATTGTTTTCAAGCAAATAAAATCGATTCATCTAAGTTAAAGTTAAGTTCTTGTATGGTCTTTTCAAAATTATTATTTTACAGATCGCGACAGCTATTAGGGAGATGTGATTAAATATACTTTAAAGTTTAAAAAATAATCAGTATTATTATTGCTTAGGTAATAAGCATTATCACATAGCACAAATAGCTATATTGTGGAAAAGGCAATTTTCAACAATATAAGAATTCTTTACATATTTATGGTTATTTTTTTACTTTTAGTAAAAGCGACATTCTTGTACATCTAGTTATAGATATTATATATTAATTACTATTTTTTAAAATTAATAACTAATTGTGCTCAGTTATTGACATTAATAGCTATCTGCTGATGTGTTAAAATTTTGGAATAAATGCAATGATAAAAATTTAAATTTCATTCCTCTGATAGATGTCGCGATGTATTAATAAAAAAGTCTTCCGTTCATTTTCTAGTATGATATATACTATTAATTTTCTACTATGGTATGGTATTTACATCGGGTTAGAGGTCAAAACCTGGTGTCATTGATGCTTATAATGACAAGAAAACGATCTTAACTCTTGAAGCGTAATCCTATATAACAGGAAACAAAAGAAATGTAAAAAAACTTTTAAAAATGCTTATTTTACTATCATGGGTGTTAAATTTACAGATCGCGACAGCTATTAGGGAGATGTAATTAAATATACTTTAATGTTTAAAAAAATTATTCAGTATTATTATTGTTTAGGTAATAAGCATTATCACATAGCACAAATAGCTATATTGTGGAAAAAGGAACTTTCAACAATATAAGCCTTTTTTTTTACATATTTATGGTTATTTTTTTAACTTTTAATATCGGTTAGCATCCCATGGAAAAGGCCTGATATAAAAGGAATATCACATGACGCAATATTTGAAAAACGTTCTTTTGTTAGCAATAAAAGATTATAAAAAAAACAAAGACTGTCACGAAGGTTATTATGTTTTTTCTTTTAAGTGGTGGCTAACTTAATTTTGATGAAAATGATGAAGAAAAAATAAAACTTAAGAACTACAAAGATTCTTACGAAAATTCGGATACAAAATCTATTCTGACTATTCCGATTTTATTTATTAATAAATCTAAAATTATACATTAATTACTATTTTTTTAATTTAATAACTACTTATGCTCAGTTGTTGACATTAATAGCTATCTGCTGGTGTGTTAACATTTTGGAATAATGCAATAATAACAATTTAAATTTCATCTCTCTGATAGATGAGACGATCTGTAAGAAAAAGATTTTATAAATTTCAACCAAGAGTAATTCTGGCTGCTTGGTCAATGAATGCTAAATACAGGCTGACCCCCTAAAAAAACCCGGGAATTTTTGAAGTGCCTATTGCCAGACATGAGCAAGTGGCAACACTGCGAGACAGTGACCTTGAGCAAGTAAACATTTCGCCATTTTAGTAACGAGAATGAAATTCACAGTATCCCAGCTGAGATGTTGCAGCAGTCAATGAGGAATCTCAACAGCAGATTTCAAGAATGCATTCGTACAGGAGGACGCCATCTACAGGACGTAATTTAAAAAAAGTGAAAATTCCATCATTGTTTCTTAAATGGCATGTTTTAAGATTTCAATTACTATGAATTAAATATTTTTCTTCCATCACTCTTGGTTTTATTGGATTGTTAAAAGGTTCCCGTTTTTTGGTCACCCTATATAAGGAAACGGTTAATTATTATACAGTTTTTTAATTAACTTCGATTACAGCATGATTAATAATAATTAATTAAAAAAGTAGCCGTTAGAGACAAAAAACATAAAGTACCCGGTCTAGACATGCAGAATTCGATAAAAATTAATTCATTTCATAAGTTAAATTCGAAATAATGTATATCAGCTTACGTTCCTTTTCTTGGATTGAGCAAACTGATTTCTATGGGAAGGACATGGATAATATTTTGATGAAAATGTTTTGTGAAGTTTTATTACAATTTGTTTAAAAAAAAATACGTACAATACGAAAGTCAGTACAAATGTCGGTTTAAATTTATAAAAAAAAAAAACATCTTTCTGTTAAAACAATTTTTCAGGAAAATGTCTCTGAATTTCAAGGGCTGGTATAGCTGCTTGCAGTATTGTTGGGGGTTTTCCTTCCTAACTTTTTGTTTGAAGTAGTGTGGAACGTCAACATCTTGATTATGTCATTATTTTCTCTTCCACTTATAAAATCTTTCTTTTAAAACAATTTTTCAGGAAAATAGGTTTCTCAAGTCCAGTAGCTGTTATCACTCTTTCCAGTATTGATGGGCCGTTTCCTTCCTAATCTTTTGTTTGAAGTAGTGTGGAATGTCAACATCGTGATTATGTCATTATTTTCTCTTCCACTTATAAAATCTTTCTTTTAAAACAATTTTTCAGGAAAATAGGTTTCTCAAGTCCAGTAGCTGTTATCACTCTTTCCAGTATTGATGGGCCGTTTCCTTCCTAATCTTTTGTTTGAAGTAGTGTGGAATGTCAACATCGTGATTATGTCATTATTTTCTCTTCCATTTATAAAACCTTTCACTTAAAACAATTTTTCAAGAAAATAGGTTTCTCAAATCCAGTAGCTGTTATCACTCTTTCCAGTATTGATGGGCCGTTTCCTTCCTAATCTTTTGTTTGAAGTAGTGTGGAATGTCAACATCGTGATTATGTCATTATTTTCTCTTCCATTTATAAAACCTTTCACTTAAAACAATTTTTCAAGAAAATAGGTTTCTCAAGTCCAGTAGCTGTTATCACTCTTTCCAGTATTGATTGGCCGTTTCTTTCCTAACCTTTTGTTTGAAGTAGTGTGGAATGTCAACATCTTGATTATGTCATTTTTATTTTTTAGAGTTACATGTGCTATACATTTTTGCTGTTGCTGCTGCTGTAATTCTTCAAGTGATGTGGTTTCTGTTATTTGCTATATAGCTATATTTGTGAATCTGTAACTTCTGAAGTTTCGAAGTGTGGTCTTCATCAAGGCCCGTAGTCTTCACTCGCCCAAAACACTTTAAACAACTGATCTGAGAAATCGGTTGTATACAGCCGACATTTTAGTTATTTCTGAACGAGTTTGGCGCCATTCATAACATTGATAGGAAAGTATCGATCTGATAAGGCTATTTAAGAACATTACTCGATTTTTCATGTTAATGTTTTAGTTTTGTAGAAACTTGCTGTATTGGGAGAAACTACCTCTAGCGCAGCCTATTCTATGTCCAAGTTCATTTTCTTCTCTGTTATGAGGTATTATGATTGCTTGCATTATTCACATTATTCGGACTGTTATCCTCATCTTCCTTGCTATATTCACACCGTTTCGGTCGTACGCCCCGGCCTTCTTCATGTGATTGGAATTTTCTTCAATATCTGTCTATATCTCTGAGATGAGGTATTATGATAACTGGCCTTATTTACATTATTCGGATTGTTATCCTCATCTTCATTGCCATATTCTCAACGTTTCGGTCGTTGTACGCTCTGGCCTTCTTCAGGTGATTGAATTTTTTCTTCCATATCTCTCTATATCTCTGAGATAAGGCATTATGATTACTTGCATTATTTACATTACTCAGGCTGTTCTCCTCATCTTCATTGCCATATTAACAACGTTTCAGCCGTCATACGCTCCGACAGCCTTCTTTAGGTAATTGGAATTTTTCTTCAATATTTGTATATATCTCTGAGATGAGTTATTATGATTACTTGCATTTTTTACATTATTCGGACTGTTATCATCTTCATTGCCATATCCACAACGTTTCGGCCGTTATACTCTCCGACATTCTTCAGCTAATTGGAATTTCGAACCATCGGTGTAGGTTGTTCTTGTTCCACGTGCCATGGATTACTCAGTTATTTCCCTTTGACTCAACTCCCCAAGTTTTTTTGTTTCACCACTGCTGTAGCCTGTTATTGAACTCAGAACTCTTTGTTTCTAGTTACTGGATCTTACCAACGTCTTTATCCACGGGGGGGCCTAAATTTGTTGTAACTTATCTATACACCAAGATATTTGTAGTCGTTTTCTTCATCACGTATCCAAGAATTTAATTTCTTTTTTGCTGATGGCTTTCTTAACGATATTGGCGTCAATGGACCTCCCAGTTTTACCAAAACCTTCTCCCGTCATCCATTCCTATTGCCGTTTGGCTTTGCAAGAGTTGGTCGGAGGTGAAAGAAAACCAGAGTTGAAGAAAGTGTTCATAGCGTGAATTTGTTTAAGGTGGGCCCCCAACTTACAAGGAGGTGACCCACACACTTGATGTCATGACCATCCTCTGCGGTATATATGGAATGAGACATGCAGAATCTAGTTATGAAACTGTAACGGACTGTCGATGATTCTGTTATAATTTCGTGTGACGCCTTCTGTAACATGTCCGTCATGCGTAGCCCTCTTCATCTGTTGCAAGCTTCATGTGCTTTTCCAGCGTTAGGGGTTTTGGCGATAGTCACGCTTAACTCACCAAGGGTGGCCCCACCAGGAGACTAGAATTCCCGACGGCATCATTCTCAGAATGGATCATTGAACATATTCGGACTATGGATGATCAAAAGCGACGAAATTCGATATTAAGCACAACGAGAAAAGCGTATATCAACATTTAGAAAAAGAGCAACCCTCTATTACTTTTATAGCAAGCTCGGGGATATTTTTTCAAGCGACTGTTTCCGACATACACCCCACCACAACCTACATTCATGTTTCCAAGTAGGTGTTCTCATTACAGCGTCCACCCGTTGACAAAGTATGGAGATGTCAATTATTGTCTGTGGATGACAGAAAGTACTGTTTTCATGCGCGTCATTTTATGCCAAATTGCCGTTACCGACCTTTAAACTTTGCATTCACGTTGCTAACCAAGAACCTTGTAAATCACTGCAAATCGTCTAGATCAATGAAAACTTTGAGTCAAATACATAATTAATGGTTCTATCTTCGAGTTTTATCTCGTTAGTAGATCAATTGAAAGCAATAACGACCACTTTAACGCTCTTTTAAGTTCGAACCGAGATACGACTTTTACTTTTTCTTAATTCGTGTTTTTCTTTCTCTTGTGCCGGCTTCAATTGAAATTTTATTTACACCGTCGGGAATTTTTCAAACATTACACATTCTCTAAACATGTGACTTTAAGCTGATTAAGTTGTGATAAAGTGTGATAAAGCCTCTTATTTCTGTCTGCGGTCTTTCATTTAGTCAACGTTTATTTGTAAATAATTAAGTTCAAAATGTTTTCTTTTATCGTCTGTCTTTTTGCTTTTCCCGCCATTTTGCCCAGGCGTTTCCGCCTTGTTGTTAAAATGTTTTATTTTTCATTTTTACATTTTATTAAATAGAGAAATCATCTTGTATCTTTTCTTTCTTTCTGTCTTTTAAAAATTTCTATGAGTTTATCCTTTTATATCTTTTTGTATTTTTCTTTCTTTAAAAAATTCCATGATTTTTTCCGCTTCTTTCTTTTTTCATTTTTCTTTCTTTCTGTCTTTCCTTTTTTCTTTCGTTCTCTCTTTCTCTTCTTCTTTCTTTCTTTCAAATATGATTTTGTCCTTTTCATTCAAAAATGATTTGTCCTTTTCTTCGTTTTTCTTTCTGTCGTTATTTGTTTCATTTTTTTTTAATTTCTTAATTTTGTCCGCATCATTCTTCTTTCTTTCTGTCTTTCTTTCTTTCTATTTGCGTTGTTTCAAAAATGTTCTTTCATCTCTCTTTCTTTCTTTCTTTCTTTCTTTCTTTCTTTAAAAACTCCAGGATTTTGTCCACTTTTTTCGCGTTTTTCGTTCTTTCTTTCTTTCTTTCTTTATTTTTTCGTTGTTTCAAAAATGTTCTTTCTTTCTTTCTTTCTTTCTTTCTTTCTTTTTTTCTTTAAAAACTCCAGGATTTTGTCCACTTTTTTCGCGTTTTTCCATGATTTTGTATGGTTCTTTCTTCTTTCGTTTTTCTTTCTTCTGTCTTTTCTTTTTGCGTTCGTTCTCGTTTTCTTTCTTTCTTTCTCTCTTTCTTTCTTTCTTTCTTTCTTTAAAACATTTCATGATTTTGTTCTTTTCTTTTGCGTTTTTTCTTTCTTTTTTTTCTTATATCTTCTTCTTTTTTTATATTTCTTCGAATTTTTCTTTCCCTTTAATCTTTCCCTATTCTTTCTCTTTTTTTGCGTCATTTTTCGTTCTTTTTTTTCTTTCAATCTTTTCTTTCATTTCCTTACATTTTTATTTTTTGTTTTCCGTCGTTCGTTTCTTTACATAAACGCCCTTCCTTTCTGGCGTCTTTTTTTTCATTGCATCTTCCATTTTTTTTCTTACTTTACTAATCTCTTGTTTCTTCCCACTTCTTCTTTCTTTTTTTTCAGTTAAATTTCATTTACCTTTAATATTTTATTTTATCTATGTATTAAAATAGATACAAGTAAAATGTTAAAGATTTACAAATTCCTTTTCAGTTGTAAGTTTAATTCTTTCTTTCGTTTATTCTTTGGTTTATTTTCATTTATTTTTCCTCTTTGAATACTGATTCTTGTATTCAGATGTAGAATTCTTCAGTTTATTTCCTTATTTTGCCCGTTTTATATACTTTGTAAATTGTTTTTCTTTCATTCTTCAAATTTAATTCATTATTCGTTTTCTTTCCCCTTCGAATTTATCTTCTTTTCATAATTGTTCTTTTCCTCATCCTTCAATTATATTTCTAATCTCTTCTTCTTCATTTCCTTCTTCTTCTTCTTCTTCTTCTTCTTTTCCATCTTCTTCGTTGTCGTCGCCGTCGCCATCTTCATTTTGCGCTTGTTTCACAATTTTTCTTTCTTTCTTTCTTTCGTTGTCATTGTTCTTCAGTATTCTTCTTCCTCCTCGTCATTTTCTGTTAGTTCGCCATTATTGCTTTCTAACCTTTGTTCGTTGTTTGTTTGTTTGTTTCTTTCTTTCTTTTCCTTGTCATTGTTCATCTTCAGTCTTCTTCTTTTTCTTCCTTTCATTCTTCTTTTCCTTCCTTTTTCTTCTTTTTCTTTTTCGTTGTCGTCGCCGTCGTCACCCTAATTTTGTCCTGTTTCACAATTTTTGCATTCTTTCTTTCTTTCTTTAATTCTTTCTTGTCCTTGTCATTGTCTTCTTCAATCTTCTCCTTCTTCGTCGTCGACATTTTTTCTGCTAGATCGCCATTATTGCTTGCTATCTTTCGTTCGTTCGTTCTTTCTTTCTTCGCGCTTTTCCTTTCAAAATTATTCAAAACAACCTTCATGATTTCCCGGCAAACTTCTTAATTCTTCGCAATTTTAAAACAAAACTGTCTACTTAAGTTAACAACGGCAAAGTAATCATCTCCGAAGCCCCAACCCCGACGCCAAACGCCGTTGAGTTATTTCCAGTTATAATTCTGTCATTAGATAATTCTCTTTGATGAAGAAGGGTGCCAATCAACATATACGAAAAGGAAGACAAATTAGAAATGTGCCTCGCGAGTGAACCAGTCATTTTAGCTTCCATTTAACGTAAATTAATAAGAGATTTCGTTCTCTCTCCCCTTATATATATATA
>OZ038513.1:2731550-2751550 GCA_964036315.1 Acanthosepion esculentum | reverse complement strand
AAAGAAGGAACAATAAAAGAAAACTGACATTACGAGATGCCATAAGAAGAGATTTTGGTAAAAATAAAGGAAGAAAAGTTGATTGTCCAGGAAGAAAATCTTTGAAGAACCTGGGTGTTTTAAAAATAATGGAAAAAAGTCACAGAAGATTAGAAGCATTAGCTGAAGGCATGAACGCCTGAGTATATCAGGTGCAGACTCAGTACCATTCAGAATAATTAATTAAGAAATTAAATTAGATTTTTCTGTTTTTTTATTGTGGGACGGGGCAGAAATAAATGAATCTCAAAGATATGCAAATAATGTTTGGTGGCAAATGTAAGTACTGACTGAATTGATCAATTTGTTTTTTTTACGGTTTATCAACGGTTGATTTAAAGCCAGAAAATAATTTTAGATTTTGAGAATTTTTTTTTTGAGATAATAATATTATAGTGACAAGTTCTACAAATTAACCGATACTTTGGAGAGGGGTATTTGTGTGTACTTAAGTGAATATAACCCGACTGGATTTAGAACTTGGCTCTCTGAATTCCAATCCTGAGACATAACCCTAGCCAAACATCCAAGCGTAAAGCCGTCACCCATCTAGGTACTGACATGGTTTAATATTATGTAACTTTAGAGACCGTATGAAAAGAATTTTTTCAGCGTTATACAGCCACAAAGCTAACCCGGTTTTCTTTTTTAAACAGTCAAATCATTGTCAAATGACCTAGAGAATGAAAAACTTAGAAAAGAAAATATGAGATACCATATATATATATATATATATATATATATATATATATATATATTGCGGTTAAAACCAATATTACGTCAGTATGAGTAATAACAGATATTAAAACTAATATCTTTTTGACGTAAAATGACAGTCCAAAGAATAGCGAAAAAAACTTAAAAATGAAATCGTACGTGAAACGTGTGAAGCAGCTTGTTACTACAGGACAGAAAGTTAGAAGGTTAGAGAGGGCGAAGATCATCTTGAATTAGTTAGCAATGATCCTGAAATAATATATATATATATATATATATCATTGTTTATTTAAAAATTATAACATAAATATGTTATAAAATCACTACAAAAATAGCCATTTTGTTTCAACACCAGCTTATATATATATATATATATATATATATATATATATATATTTATATATTTGAACTTTATTTCAATCCTTCATGAGCTTCCGATCTTTAGCTATGGTTAATTAATGATTAACATGTCATTTTCGTTTATGATCTATTTCATCACGATTATTCTGTTGAGCTTGGAGAGTAATTAGACATTCATTATTGCTCAGTATAGAGTCCAGTATTTTTATAAAAACCTCGGAGAATTCCAGTAAGATATCTTTAATCATTTCTAAGAGCTTAATCTAACAAATGGACAATTTTGCTGTTACACCCAATACGTGTGCGTATATGCGTATGGGTGTATGCATAACTCTGTATATGAACACACAAATATACGTCCACGCACCCAGAAACACACGGCTTACGGCGAGATTACTGTGTAGCGAAAAAAAACATATTTTAAATCAGTTAATTTATAATATTAATGCTTTTGTAAATTTACATTGAGCACTATTTTGTAAAAATAAAAATATCTATAGGAACACCGCATTATATATGTTACTGTTCTTTCTTTTTATTTATATATATATATATATATAGATATATATATATATATATATATGTGTGTGTGTGTGTGTGTGTGTGTGTTTGTGTATATGTATGTTTATATATTTGTATGTATGTATATATAAATATATATATGTATATCTAGAGATAAATAGACATATATATAGATATGTGTGTGTTTCATTGTATAACCTAGACATATATATATATGTGTGTGTGTGTGTGTGTTTGCCCGTGTGTGCGCCTGTGTATCATATATATATATATATATATATATATATATATATATATATATATATGTATATATATAGAGAATTCCAGTAAGATATCTTTAATCATTTCTAAGAGCTTAATATAACAAATGGACAATTTTGCTGTAACACCCGATACGTGTGCGTATATGCGTATGGGTGTATGCATAACTCTGTATATGAACACACAAATATACGTCCACGCACCCAGATACACACGGCTTACGGCGAGATTACTGTGTAGCGAAAAAAAAACATATTTTAAATCAGTTAATTTATAATATTAATGCTTTTGTAAATTTACATTGAGCACTATTTTGTAAAAATAAAAATATCTATAGGAACACCGCATTATATATGTTACTGTTCTTTCTTTTTATTTATATATATATATATATATATATATATATATATATATGTGTGTGTGTGTGTGTGTGTTTGTGTATATGTATGTTTATATATTTGTATGTATGTATATATAAATATATATATGTATATCTAGAGATAAATAGACATATATATAGATATGTGTGTGTTTCATTGTATAACCTAGACATATATATATATATGTGTGTGTGTGTGTGTTTGCCCGTGTGTGCGCCTGTGTATCATATATATATATATATATCTATATATATATATATATATATATATATATATATATATATGTGTGTGTGTGTATATATAGAGAATTCCAGTAAGATATCTTTAATCATTTCTAAGAGCTTAATATAAAAAATGGACAATTTTGCTGTTACACCCGATACGTGTGCGTATATGCGTATGGGTGTATGCATAACTCTGTATATGAACACACAAATATATGTCCACGCACCGAGATACACACGGCTTACGGCGAGATTACGTTGAAACATCGGTTCCTGTACGATTGACCAACGTTGAAACTGTCAGTACCTAGATGGGTTACCGCTTGGGAATACGAGGTGCTGAAAGCTTGGGTGTGCGGGTGGTGGTGTCGTGGATAATGACTCAGAATCGTTAATCGGAGATCCGAGTTCAATTTCCAGTTGCTTTCGTTATATTCACTTACGAGAAAATGTCCTTGGAAAACATATGAATCCACCTTTTCTCTCCCCCAGTTATGGGTTAATCAGTAGGGCTTATATCACTAAAGCTAATATTATATTAAAAAATAAATAAATAAAATTGCTTACAAAATATTTAGTTTTCGACGTTAAGTGACCCATAGATATTTTATTGTAAAGATTTGAATAGCCTTACTTGGCGGCCACATGAATAGTAGATTCAAATACTTCTAAAATCCTTCCTTATCCTCGTTACAATGTTAGAAATGCTTTCAACATTTAGAAAACTGAAATTAAAATACTCATTATCCATTACACCACCCGTACCCTGATGAAGAGAAATACATTGAGAATATTTTAGAATACCCGACATTCATATATAACGCTAAACGAAAAGCGTACAAAATCGAAATTATCAAAATAATCTATTAACACAAAAAGTATATTACCTACAAACTGATAACAAACTCCATAACTGATAAATTTGAAAAAATTTGGTTTATTTCAATGCCACTCTTATTAAAAAAAAGAACAATTTTTTACGTCGAAAGTACCTTGTGGATGTCCTGATAACGATTTATAGCTTAAATGTGGCACAAGGCCAAAAGTATGGAGCACCCAGTGATGCTGGAACTCACTATACAGACATATTTGAATCAGCGAGCCTAGCTGGTTAGTTGTTACATCATGTCAAAGAACCGACTAAATTATACTTATATGTACACATATACATTTTATATATAAACATATTTAAATGTACATATATACATTTTATACACACACACACACACACACACACACACACGCACATATACATATATATATATATATATATATATATATATATATACTAGCAGCATGACCCGGCGTTGCCCGTGCTTGATTCAAAAATCGTACGACTCATACAGCAATCGCTATCACTTGACTTTAAAATATTTTTGCCCTTCCTTGCCTTTAAAGGAGTGCCCTTTGCCGTGCTGATGTTGCTACATGCCTTACTTCTTGACTATCTCACACTGCGAATTTTTTCTAAGCTCTATACTAAACATTAAATCTGTTACGAAAAAAGAACTAAACAAAATGAACACAAAACGATCAGCTTTAAAA
Source organism: Acanthosepion esculentum (assembly GCA_964036315.1). Lineage (NCBI taxonomy): Eukaryota > Metazoa > Mollusca > Cephalopoda > Sepiida > Sepiidae > Acanthosepion > Acanthosepion esculentum. The sequence goes on along the minus strand of OZ038513.1, from coordinate 2,747,502 downwards.
AAGGACTCGTAACTGGAAAAACCGAATGAAAAAAATAATATTAACAACAAATACTTTCAATCGTAAGTGATCTAGCGAGACAAGCTTGCTAACCACTACAACACGCCGAGGTGCCCTTATTTATTTTCCAAGCGAGGCTTAGATGTGGCACACGGACGATAGTATGGGGCACCCAGTGAGGATCTAACTCACTATTTAGTTGTAACAGTTTTAGCATGACCATCTTTCTAACCATTACACGAAGCCGAGGCGCCCAATTCGTGGGAATTACGCGTGAAAAATAATATCACCCAAATGTCCGCCAAGGTTTGGCGGCACACCTCTACTCGATGGACAAATATTTTGATGATGTCACGGCATAGTTGCTCCTCGATCTCACCAATATGCCTTATTGTCTCATCCTTCATCTGTTGAATTGGTGTTGGCTTGTTGGCATAGACCTTACTTTTGAGATGATCCCAAAGGAAGAAAAGGCGTGAAGTTGCACGATCCTGGTGGCCAATTGACTTTGTTGTTTCGAGAAATGACGGAACCTGGGAACTTCTCATTGCATTTCTATTTGAACATCCATTTTCGTAATACGCTTCCATACCTTCAACACGTTGTGTGATTATTAATCTTTCCATAGATGGAATTGCCAAAGACTTAAGTTGTTAAACCCAAAAGAAAAAGTAAAAATCATTAGACGCTAAAACTTAATTCACATTTAAGATCGGTCCAAGTTATTGGAACACCCTTTATATATATATATATATATATATATATATATATATATATATATATATATATATATATATATATACAGGGTGACCCAAAAAATGGGAACTTTTTAACAATCCAATAAAACCAAGAGTGATCGAAGAAAAATATTTAATTCGTAGTAATTGAAACCTTAAAACATGCCATTTAAGAAACAATGATGGAATTTTCATTTTTTTAAAATTACGTCCTGTAAATGGCGTCCTCCTGTACGAATGCATTCTTGAAATCTGCTGTTGAGATTCCTCATTGACTGCTGCAACATCTCAGCTGGGATACTGTGAATTTCATTCTCGTTACTAAAATGGCGAAATGTTTATTTGCTCAAGGTCACTGTCTCGCAGTGTTGCCACTTGTTCCTGTCTGGCAATACTCATTTAAAAAATTCCCGTATTTTGGGGTCACCCTATATATATATATATATATATATATATATATATATATATATATTATGAAATGGACAAAGTCCGACAATTGTTTTAAGACATTTTTATGTTTATACATTCTTTTTATAGATACACACATTTAAGTAAATGCTCTGTTTTATAATAAACAGCATGAATAAAATTTACCGGCCTGAATGTCCGAGAAATTTTCATAGAAAATATTCGTCCTCCGACAGGAATCGAACCTGTATCCTATACGGAACCGTCATATAGCCTAACGTGCCTTAACCGATCGAGCCACGGAAGATCGTTCGATTAGTGATTTTGCTGCTTTTAAACTTCAATTTCTATGAAAATTTCTGGACATTCAGGCCGGTAAATGTTGTTTAATACTGTTTATTATAAAACAGAGCATTTACTTAAATATTTGTATCTAAAAAAAAGAATGTATAAATATAAAAATGTCTTGAAAAAATTCTCGGACTTTGTCCATTTCATAATGTGTGACGTCATTTGTTTACATTTGGATACGCTTTGAGCAGATATGAATGTACGTGAGAGATTCATGGAAGATTGTATTTTAAAAGCAGTAAAATCGACCTTGCTAACCGAACTCTCCTCTGTGGCTCAGTCAGTTAAGTCACGGCAGGCTATATGATGGTTCCGTAGAGGATACAGGTTCGATTCCTGTCGGAGGACGAATATATTCTATGAGAATTTCTCGGACCTTCAGGCCGGTAAATGGTATTAATACTGTTTATTATAAAAAATTAATTAAATATTTGCATCTATAAAAAGAATGTATAATAATAAAAATGTCTTAAAATAATTGTCGGATGTATATATATATATATATATATATATATATATGTCTAATGTTCCCGCCAAAATAAGTTAGAATAAACTACAACAATCAACCCCAAAATTGAATAAATAGCTTTAATTATCTTCCCAAACCAAAACAAAAACTATTAAATAAGCGATATAAACAAATTTTTACTACGTTAATAAAAACACCGATTAAAAAATAAATAAATAATTAAATAAGATGAGAAATAAAAATAAAAATAAAAATAAATAAAAACAAGCAAAATGATTTAACCCAAATAAATAAATAAACGACTTCCGGCAAAATAACCGCGAAAATAGACTACCCACAATGCACCATTGACCCGTATATATAAATAGCCGGGAAAAATCACAGCACTCGTGGCCTGACGATTGCATCTAGCATGAAACAGACTGTTGCGTCTAAGTGTTGACTTCTATGTTCACTTTTATATTAAAATATATATATATATATATATATATATATATATATATATATATATATATAATGGACTCTCCTATCATGAGGGTGAATAGTGCTTTTCGTTTTCCACTTATGCATGCTTGTAGAAATCTCTTCCGGCTTCTTACTCGCCAGTCAACTTTGCTCTTCAAAAATCCGTTCTCTAGTCTTCTTAAGGTTTTTTCTCCTTAATAGTGTGTTTATTTTAATCACATTTCTGTCTCTTATTGGCTTTATTACCTTGCTTGGAGTGAAATAGTAAAAAAAAAAAAAAAAAAAAAAAAACACGCAAGGCAGTAACGTCATTATGACGCGGGGTGAAGAAGACCTTAGTAAAGTGGAAAGGACAATAAGAGAACAGGGTCCAGGAAGACAGAAGATGTTTTATTTAAACGGACGTTCTTTTTCTTCAATTTTTGAAAACTGTAGTTGGCAGGGAAGCAAGAATTTGGAAGGGAGTTCCACAAGTCAGAAGTGCGAGAAAACAAACTGTTAGAAGGGAAGTGGCAGTTGTATCTAGCTAGTCATACAATAATACGGTGAGACCTAATTGCCAATCTAGTAGCACGCTTCAATTCATGTGGTCGAGGTTCAAGAGTGTTCATTACTGCGATTGGCCACCGTTGTTTTGCGTGTTGTTATGGAGATTGTCCAGCATTCACTGCCAAATAGGAGGAGAGATATCACGTAACATTTCAGTACTCTTTTCTTTGCTTCTAACGACATTTTCCTTTCTCTTAATACTTTGCTTAGGTTTGGAATACGTCTTTGGCCATCCCAATACGTCTTCGGATCTCATTGTTGCACTTTGGCCAATAGCAGCGTTTCTTCTATCTGCCTGTTCCACGTTCCTTTCACACAAGCTACTCAGTAAAGAATTCCGCTAACTTTGGCTATCACTTTTACCATCGATTAAGTTTTCCAAAGTCCCTTCCTGATTGTATCTGTCTATATTTCTGAGATGAGGTATTATGTACACTATTTACATTATTCGGACTATTGTCCTTATCTTTGTCGCCATATTTATTACAAAGTTTCGGCCTTTCAGTATCTGTCTATATTTCTGAGATGAGGTATTATGTACACTATTTACATTATTCGGACTATTGTCTTCATCTTTGTCGCCATATTTATTACAAAGTTTCGGCCTTTCAGTATGTGTCTATGTTTCTGAGATGAGGTATTATGTACACTATTTACATTATTCGGACTATTGTCCTCATCTTTGTCGCCATATTTATTACAAAGTTTCGGCCTTTCAGTATCTGTCTATATTTCTGAGATGAGGTATTATGTACACTATTTACATTATTCGGACTATTGTCCTCATCTTTGTGGCCATATTTATCACAACGTTTTGGCCTTTCAGTATCTGTCTATATTTCTGAGATGAGGTATTATGTACACTATTTACATTATTCGGACTATTGACCTCATCTTTTTCGCCAAAGAAATAGCAATCTAATGCGGGAAAAAATATGCGACTTCTTGATTATTTTTCCTTAAATTTTCAGCCTTCTTTTTCTGGTTGGTGTTCTGCATGTTTTCTTACTTACTCGCACCGTCCATGGAATTCTCAGCATCCTTCTGTAGAACCACATTTCTTTTACCTGCAGTTTTTCTTCATCTGTAGGGAGATTGCCCAACATTCACAACCATTCTTAGTTATGTAAACTGTTTTAGCTGAGGCCGGCGATTACTAAAATGATTAAAATCCAAAGACGTATTGGGATAGACAAAGATGGCTTCTAAAAGCGAAGCAGTGTATTAAGAGACAGAAAAACTTCTTTAAAAGCAAAGAAAATAGTACTGGATTGTTACGTGATATCTGTTCTCCTACATGGCAATGAATGCTAGAATATCTTCCCAGAGATGAAGAAGAGACTTGAAGAAACAGAAATATGGTTCTACAGAAGGATACTGAGGATACCACAGACCGAAAATTTGAGCATCGAGAATGTTATAAAGAAAGCAGAAACAAAATGTAGATTTATACTTAATATCATCAAGAGACAGTTGTAATTTCTAGGGCACATAATGAGTAAAGACGACTTGGAAAACCCGATACTTATCAGGGCAGATTGAAGGCAAGAGGGTCAGAGGAAAACAACGCATAAAATATTTAACGGGCATGTGTAAATAGATAACGGAAAAGGGTTTTGGAGAAATAACGAAAAGACAGGAAGTTGTGGAGAGCCATGATCTCTTACGCACTGACCAGACACATAACATAGAAGAAGAAGAATGGGTTTGAGTAAATGGATGGTGAAACAAGGTTCAGGAGAGATAACGAAAGACAAAATTTATTAAGAGCTACAAAGGACAGGAAGTTGTGGAGTGCCATGATTGCTTAAGAACCGAAGGGACAATGGGCATATAAGAAGAAAAATGTTTGAGTAAATGGATGGCGTAACAAGATTTAGGAAAAATTACAAAACGACAACATTTATTAAGAGGTACAAAAGACAAGAAGTTGTGGAGAGCCATGATCATTTACATACTGACGAGCATAGAAGAAGAATGGGTTTGAGTAAATGGATGGCAGAACAGGGTTTAGGAGAGATAACAAAACGACAACATTTATTAAGAGGTACAAAGGACAGGAAGTTGTGGAGAGCCATGATCATTTACTCTCTGATGAGCATAGAAGAAGAATGGGTTTGAGTAAATGGATGGAAGAACGGGGTTTAGGAGAGATAACGAAACGACAACATTTATTAAGAGGTACAAAAGACAGGAAGTTGTGGAGAGCCATGATCATTTACTTACTGACGAGCATAGAAGAAGAATGGGTTTGAGTAAATGGATGACAGAACGGGGTTTAGGAGAGATAACGAAACAACATTTATTAAGAGGTACAAAGGACAGGAAGTTGTGGAGAGCCATGATCATTTACTCTCTGATGAGCATAGAAGAAGAATGGGTTTGAGTAAATGGATGACAGAACGGGGTTTAGGAGACATAACAAAACGACAACATTTATTAAGAGGTACAAAGGACAGGAAGTTGTGGAGAGCCATGATCATTTACTGACGAGCATAGAAGAAGAATGGGTTTGAGTAAATGGATGACAGAACGGGGTTTAGGAGAGATAACGTAACGACAACATTTATTAAGAGCTAGAAAGGAGAGGAAGTTGTGGAGAGCTATAATCGCCTACGTAGTGAAGTGACACGGCATATAAAAAAGAAGGTATTTGTTTAGTTTTAGGAATGTGTCTTTCGCTAATCCAAGACGTGTTCGGATTTTGGTGTTTCATTTTTCCATTCTTTGTTAAAACCCTTCCCAGAGATTTAAACATCTTTCCTTGTTTGATATTGGTCTCTGGAAATTGCAGTTCGCATCTTGGGCGTTTTTTCAAGACTATTTCATTCTTCTGAAATAGGCCAGTACCAATCCCCCCCTCACCGGATTAGTCAGGGGTTGGCGAAATTATACACGGGTGTATTCCGAGAAAGAGGTAATCTGGCCGACCAAATGTTATTATTATTAATATTATTATTATAATTATTATTATTATTTCAAGCAGGACACCAGATGAGAATACAATTGTCATAATTATTACTAAGCTTCTAAAATCCGTAGTCATTACTATCTCAGCGACTAGCCTGACCCATGTTCGTTACATTATATATGCAACGTCTGAGTCATTGTCATCAAAATCGACTTCGTAATGCCTAATGTCACTCAATTCCACGTCTCACAGAGGCATGATTTCTCCCCGAAGCGAATTGAACGATGTCGTTTGCCACGATGAGTTTAAATGCTCATAATCGGAACGAAAAGATGGCAAAAAATAGTCGCCTTTCGCGTCGAAATAACGAGCAATAGTTTGGCAAAGTTCTCCAGTAGGCGGAACAATAAAGCCCAGCAAACAGAACATAATATGAAATAAAATATTAACCCCCCTGAAATCACAAGTTGTTTCAGAATAGAATAGGGTGATGAATTATTTTCACTCCACCGCACATTTCCCAGACATGAACGCTTACAGCTATATCACATTGAAACACCGCTTCTCGTTCGATCCTGGTCACAACGTAGACGGGTGAGCACTTGGGAATATTTTTTTATATTAGTTATAAGCACAAGTCCTTGGAGAATTTAAATCGCCAATTTCTTTTTGTAAAACGGCACCCCAGTTACCGACAACCAGCTCAGAATCGTAAAATAAAAAACGAAATAAAACTGACACATTTTTTAATTTCAAAAGATTTTATTTCCTTTTATGGATAATTTATGTGATGGGTAGACAAAGATGCCTTCCAAAAGCTAAGCAGAGTATTAAGAGAGCGATAAAATCGTTAGAAGCAACGAAAAGAGTACTAAATTGTTATGTAATATCTATTCTCCTATATGGCAATGAATGCTAGACAATCTTCTCAAAGATGAAGAGACTTGAAGAAACACTAATGTCTTAAGAAAAAAATTTTGATGAATAATGAATTTTTACAAGAAGTGTTTTCATGTTTTTAAAGCTTGAATCAAAATAATTTATAAATTTTCAAATCTTTTGAAATTCTGTAACGATTAGGTGATATTGTCATTAAGTAAAAACATTCAGTCAGTTATGTCCATGCGTGATATACACTTAGACAATCATGTATCTTTCGATACCTGACTGGCGAAATTTTTCCCGCAGTTGGTTGCCAATGTCGAACTGGACCTTTTATTTCGCTTACTGGGGTAGACTGTTCTAGTTCCACATGCCATGTTTAATGGATGTCAGTTGTCAGTTATCTCCTGTTAATTCCCCTCTGCAAGTTCTCCACTGCCTTAACCGGGTATTGAACTCTCACTCTTTGGGTCCTGTCACTGGATCTAACCAACGCCTTTATCCATTGTGCTATGCGTCCTTGAATCTACACCAGTGAGCGAAATAAAGGGTTCAGTTCGATATTCCAACCACTTGAAGAAGCCCGGAGCGTACAACGGCCGAAACGTTTTAATAAATATATCGACAAAGATTAGTTCAATAGTCCGAATAATGTAAATCGTGTACATAATACCTCATCTCAGAAATATAGACAGATACTGAAAGTCTGAAACATTGTGATAAATATGGCAACAATGATGAGGACAATAGTCCGAATAATGTAAATCGTGTACATAATACCTCATCTCAGAAATATAGACAGATACTGAAAGTCTGAAACGTTGTGATAAATATGGCAACAAAGATGAGGACAATAGTCCGAATAATGTAAATAGTGTACATAATACCTCATCTCAGAAATATAGACAGAAACTGAAAGGCCGAAACGTTGTGATAAATATGGCAACAAAGATGAAGACAATAGTTCGAATAATGTAAATAGTGTACATAATACCTCATCTCAGAAATATAGACAGATACTGAAAGGCCGAAACGTTGTGATAAATATGGCAACAAATATGAGGACAATAGTCCGAATAATGTAAATAGTGTACATAAAACCTCATCTCAGAAATATAGACAGATACTTAAAGAAATAGTTTTCATTTTTTAAAATTAATTTTAAACCTTAGATATCGCAAAAATGTGGTGGTAGCAAATTTATATTGTCACTTTTTTTGCTGGTTTCGACAATGTTTAGATCGTCATTGCTTTTTGCATGATAACTTTGAAGACGATACGTTTAAAAATATTTTTATCTGTTTTTTTTTCTATTATTGATAATGAGTTGTCATTATTTACATTCGGACAATCCATCTATTCTCCCTCGAGCTTTTGGTTAAATAGCAGGGCAGACCGGTTGGCTATAGCCTTGGTTGTTATCCAGTCTACCAACGATAGTAACAGCAGCCTCCTGCGGCATTTCTACAACCATGAATCGAAAAGAGACATCGTCCGAAAATGGATAAACTCGCAGTTACCATTGCCATTGTATGAAATGGGTTAACGTCAGCGTTACCATTATCATAGTCCTCGTGTGTTTCTCTTTCGAATTTGAAACGTGATACCATTTACTCAGCATGCGTAGATCAATATTCCGGCGATTAATTAGTTTCGGGGTGGGGCTAAATGACACGGGTATTTTTTTTTTTGTTTTTTTTTTGTTAGCCAGTTACCTTGACAGTTTGTTAACAGAATTCTTTATCGTGATCGAAAAGCGATCGATTCGACAGCAGGTTGTATTCTTCCACCTTATCTCAGCGCCAGGGTCAGGGACAAATTGCGTGTCACTTTTGTCGGAATATAAGATGCAGTTCTTCTCCAAAAATGACTGTAAAAATCACCCTGGGTCTTATCTACAAACTTGAGGCCACGCGTAAGCTAATTTCATGCCCAACGCTTACTACCGTAGTCTATTTTTTTCGATCTAAGACGTTCATTTCCATTTAAACCGATTCCATCGTCATAGAATTTCCTCAAACGATATTATTATTATTACTGTTATTATAATCTTCATTTTCGCATGTAGTACATTGCACTTACTTTCTTTTTTTAGGTTCTTTGAAATAAACTATTTCTGTTATGGGTCTTTACCTATAACTACAGAATGAATTCTTCCTAACATTATGTATAATACGCCTCTCAAGAGAGAGAGACGAATCGAGTCGAGCCGATAGCAGTTCACTCCAAACCAGACTGACAGTCATACTAACACTTTCCACATCTTGTGTTATTATTCCGTGTAATATATCTTCGTTATTTCTACTCTTGTGTTCGTGTTGTTCTTCCTTGGTCCTAACCTGGACCATAACAGTTTCCTTCGTTTATTACTTATTAAAGATTTCTTTCGTGTTCTTTGACACAGATCATCGTACAAGCTTCTGCAGTTTCCAGATATCATTGAAGACCGATTATTGTGGTTTTGTTAGAAGATCCTAGTTGAACTAATCCTCTGCCTCCTTCAGATCAACCTTAGGATGATGCTTTGACATCCATTCGCTTGATGTCAGCTCTAATCCGATTGACAAAGTTGAAACTGATTTGCAGCACAGAGATAGCCAAGGTGTTCATGGCTAATATTCTATATTATTATTATTATTATTATTATTATTATTAGTAGTAGTAGTAGTAGTATTATTAAGCAAAGAGAAGAAAGGAGAAAGACAGTATAGCCATCGTCATCGTAGAAGTGGAGCTTGTGTTAGACAATTTATCATTTATTTATTATTGTTAAAAAGAGAGAGGAAAAAGACAATACACACACACACACACACACACACACACACACACATATATATATATATATATATATATATATATATATATAGATAGATAGATAAAGAAATATAGCCTTAAGATGTTCTATATTTATGGGATAAAGTGCTCAATATCATAGATAGAGCGTGTGTAAATATAAAAGTGTAGATTGAAGTCAACACTTAGAGGCGATAGTCTGTTTCATGCTAGACGCAATCGTCAGGTCTCGTGACCTGACGATTGCGTCTAGCATGAAACAGACTGTCGCCTCTAAGTATTGAGTTCAATGTTCACTTTGATATATATATATATATATATATATATATATATATATATATATATATATATATATTTATTTTTTTATGTATGAGTGTCTTTTAGTTCTTTTTTTTTAAAATTTTTTTAAAGCAAACGTATTTATTGAACAAAGTAACTAATAATAACAAAACAAAAGTCATTGAAACAAAGCAAGTTCAGTCGACCAATGATGACAATTCCAGAACAACGTAACTATAAACAATTTTTTCTATCCTCCGCCAGCCACTATGATGGAGAAAGCATTACCTCGAACCGTCGCCAGTGAGACACGCTGCAAGAGCCACTCCGTTTCGCGAGGCTGGTTTCTTAATCGAGACACAATCGCGCTAATCCTCCGAAGGAACGCCATCGAACGAGGGCCAATAACCCCTGAAGTCTCCACTGCCACAGTAGTAAAAAAAATCTATCAGCAAGAGAAGAATATTTAGCTAATTTTTTTTATCTCTGCGTCTCCCGACTCAACCGCGGACCTGATCAAATTACTGGCCGAAAATCTATCCGAACAGGTCGAATCCCAAAACAACGATTTACCCATTTTAAAAGGGAAGATGGTAATGCCATCCGGCCGCTTTCCATCACCACGGTCGAGGCCTACGGGTTCAGTTTTTAATTTTTTACTTGTTCCCGTCGCCTTAACTCTTTCACCAGAGGACTTGTTGCTCATGTAGAATAACAAAGAAGGAACACAGATCTGAACTGCAGACTTTCCACACAAAAGATCTGTTTAGAGTGGTGAAGGCTTGTGTAGAACTAACCACACTTATTGGAGATGATAACAAGAAGTTGGTGCAAATATTTGCCACGAACACAATGAACAACATCCATGAAGATGTGCAGCGCCTTTCGACGGTAATTTCACGTGATTTAACCCCCCCTTCTGCTGAAGCGGTTTACAGGATTTGGCGCGCGGAGATTTAGGGATTTTAATTCTTTACATTTTCTTATTTATTAAATGCAATGTAACGTACTTTCAATTTTATTGAAAACGCGTTCCCAGTTATAACGTTAATTCGTTTCGTTTTTACTAATAGTCAATTTGTTTTATTATTTATCGTTCAAGTTTTTAAACAACAATAATAATAATAATAATAATAATAATAATAATAATGAAATGTTCTCTTAAACTTTATAATAATTTATACTTTGTAGCAATATATTGCATCTTGATGACGAACTCTTCTACTCCGACATCCAGCGTATGTTCTATGCGTGTAGGTAGCAGTGGGTAGAAATATTAATTTTGTTGCTCGGCTGCTGTTTTTATTATTAAGATGGAGCGGCAAAACTGCTCTTCACCCATCTCCTAAATCTCCACGCGCCAAATCCTATATATAAACATATATATATATATATATATATATATATATATATATATATATATATATATATATATATATAATTATTTATTTAAATATTATAACATAAATATGTTATAAAATCACTACAAAAATAGCCATTTTGTTTCAACACTTCTGGTGTCTTATCAAGTGATGATGTTGAATGTAGAATAAAGGGTTTTAAAAGTTTCAAATTAATTAACGAACCTTCGCTAGGGGTAAACGCTGTTATATATATATATATATATATATATATATATATATATATATATATATATATATATATATTCACCCAATAGTGTTCTTGATGTATAGAAAATTACAGTTATGCAAATCTGATCAAAGGAGAAAAAAAATTTACTATATCGAAAATGTTTATATTGTGCAGTTTTCAGAATAAAACACAACGCGCAAAATTAAAATCTAAAATGGCGCCAATTTAACCATAGCAACATATATATATATATATATATATATATATATATATATATATATATATATATATATATATAATGTACAGAAAGGGAGATAAGTTTAAAAAGATACGGGTGCCATAAAAAGATAATAACAAAGATCTACTTCCGTCTCCCCTTTCTCTGGCCTAATTGTTTTATTACCCCTTAAGCAGAAGATTTTCTGCCCAAATCCAAGAAAAATTGGGATTACCGCTGTACACAAAGGATAAAGTATGAACATCGGAAAACACGAGGAAAATTAATTCCTTTTAATAATATGTGGTAATAACCATTCTTTGCCTGATGAAGGTCTCGAGACCGGAAACCAGTGTAGCAAAAATATGGAAAATGACGTATATAATATATTTTAAAAATCTACATTATAACCAAAATCGTTAGCGCCTTCTTTCTTTTCTTTAATATACATTTTTAAAAAAAATTTGAGAGTTTTGGCGATTCACAAAGATGGCCGACCAAGAAGCATGCTCCAGGATTGAACAGCGGTCAGTTATCAAGTTTTTGGTTGCTGAAGGGTGCAAACCAGTTGAAATTCATAGGAGAATGTCAACTGTTTATGATGCCACATGTTTCAGCCAAAACAATATCTACAAGTGGGCTAAATTGTTTAAAGAAGGACGGAGCAGTGTTGAGGATGAAGACAGGCCTACAGAAGTGAGGTCTCCTGAGGTGATCGAATCAGTCAATGACCTCATTCAGTCTGACAGAAGGATGACAGTGGATGACATTGCAAGGACTTATCTGTTGGGACAGCACACAAGGTCAGCTGCCGGTGGGTTCCAAAGATGCTTTCTGCAGAGCACAAACAGCGCAGTAGCCCAAACGGTGCAGACCATCAACGAGCTGGGCTGGGAACTGCTCCCTAATCCTCCTTACAGCCCAGACCTTGCCCCATCAGACTTTCACCTGTTTGGTCCCTTGAAAGCGTTTACGATTAAAAGTGACGATGAAGTCAAAAGTGTTGTGAGCAACTGGCTGAGACATCAGTCCAAAGATTTTTACGCTGAGGGAATACGGAAGCTTGTGCACAGATGGGAAAAGTGTGTGACAGTGCTGAGAGACTACGTTGAAAAATAAAAAAGTAAGCTTCTATCTGTATTAGAAGTCATTATACCGAAAAAATCACCTTATTTATTGAATGACCCTCGTATATATACATACATATGTATTTACAGTCATTTTTATGTATATACATTCTTTTTATAGTTACAAATATTCAAGTAATTGCCCTGTTTTTAAATAAACGGTATTAAACAACATTTACCGGCCTGAATGTCCGAGAAATTTTCGTAGAAAATATTCGTCCACCGACAGGAATCGAACCTGTATCCTATACGGAAGCGTCATACAGCCTGACGTGCCTTTAACCGATTCGGCCACAGAGTTGATTTTACTCTTTTTAAACTACAATCTTCCATGAATCTCTCACGTACCTTCATATCTGCTCAAAGCGTATCCAAATGTAAACAAATGACGTCACGCATTATGAAATGAACAAAGTCCGAAAATTATTTTAAGACATTTTTATGTTTATACATTCTTTTTATAGATAAAAATATTTAAATAAATGCTCTGTTTTATAATAAACAGTATTAAACAACATTTACCGGCGTGAATGTCCGAGAAATTTTCATAGAATATATTCGTCCTACGACAGGAATCGAACCTGTATCCTATACGGAGGACGAATATTTTCTACGTTGTTTAATACTGTTTATTGTCGGACCATTTTATATATATATATATATATATATATATATATATATATATATATATATATATATATATATATATATATATATATATATATATATATATATATATATATATATATATATATATATATATATATATATATATATATATATATATATATATATATATATATATATATATATATATATATATATATATATATATATATATATATATATATATATATATATATATATATATATATATATATATATATATAATTATTTATTTGAATATTACAACATAAATATGTTATAAAATCACGACAAAAGTAGCCATTTTGTTTCAACACTTCTTGTGTCTTGTCAAGTGATAATATAGAATATAGAATAAATGGTTTTAAAAGTTTCAAATTAATCAACGATCCTTAGCTAAGAGTAAACGCTGTTACGTAAGCTAGAGTGGCCAATCAAAAAACAAGTATAGGATGATTCGAAAAATTTGACAACTAAGCAAGGCTATCTAGATATTAAAAGATTTATAAAATTTGAAATTAAAATTAAAAGTAAAAAATTAAAATTACCTATTTAGAAATCTAAATCAGATCTCTATTAAATTTTAAAATGTAGAATTACTAAGGAGAAAAAATCCTAAACTTGGGTATATATATATATATATATATATATATATATATATATATATATATATATATATATATATATTATATATATAGTCAAACCTAATGAGCCAGACAAACCTACCAAGGTTTCACTTAGGCAGATCGTCAGGGGCAGCTCCCCTTTTAGTTATTTGAATAAATTATATACCCCATCCCCCATGGTGTTGTCTTTCTTTTCTTCTCTTCTCTTTTCTTTTCTTTTCTTTTTTCTTTTTCTTTGGTCACGTGGTGTTGTCTTGGTTGTCGCCTATAAATACGCCGTTTTCTTTTGCATCTTTAGCCAGCTGACCCTGACGATCTGCCTATATGAAACCTTGGTAGGTTTGTCTGGCTCATTAGCTTTGACTAGGTCTGCTCTACGTTTGTATCGAGCTCTTTAGTTAGTTGTTTACTCGTATCGGGTTTTTTTTCTTTGGGCCTTGTTGTGGTGGAATCCACCTAATCTGCATAGGTGACTACCAACTATATAAATAATGGTTGATACCGGAAGACGAGAGAGAAGGAAGAGGAATCACGAGATCCAACTAGAGACTCTGATCGACTGCGACTAGTCAACACATTCTCCAGGAACGTCTTCCCAGAAATATACAGAAATACTATATGTACATATTGTGTACACTTTCTTGTTATAATACATTCTTGTTCCAAGTACATTTTGTGTTGCATTATTATTCCATGCAATAGGCGAGATTCAACATTGAGTCAAGACTCAACAGGCCTTGAACCTGTATCTGTGCGATTATTTTCGCAGACTTTCATGTTCCTGGCTCTTTCTTTTTTAAAACCTTTTTTTCCCTTCGAGATTTATTTGGCTATTGTTAAATCAAGAATTCGAAGGTTTTTCGACACGAGTATAGTTACCTATATATATATATATATATATATATATATATATATATATATATATATATATATATATATATATATATAAAATAAAATAAAAGAGGAAAACATTTATGTCAACTCGTATCGTTGAAATGATTAGTATATCACAGGAGCGACAGGTATCATTGACCGTCATCTAGCGACTGTTCGCATCAAACAAAAAATAATTCACGGGATATGTTCAAGCATTAAACCACTGTGGCCAGCTGGGAAATAAAACAGTCTGAATAATGTAAATAATGCAAGTTATCATAATACCTCACCTCAGAGATATAGAGGGCGAAACGTTGTGAATATGGTAATGAAGATGAGGATAACAGTTTGAATAATGTAAATAATGCAAGTAATCATAATACCTCATCTCAGAGATATAGAGGGTGAATATGGTAATGAAGATGAGGATAACAGTCTGAATAATGTAAATAATGCAAGCAATCATAATACTTCGTCTCAGAGATATAGACAGATAAGGAAGAAAAATTCCAATCACCTGAAGAAGGTCGGAGATATTGACAAAAGAAGAAATCGATAAGCTCTACTTTATATTAGAAATTTGTGCCACGTCCTGCCTCGTCGGGAGGTCGGATAAATAGCGGCTCTTCGCTATCAATACCAACATTATGAATTTAAACGCAGTACTAGATTGGCAGCTAGGTCTCCTCAATTTACGGTTGAATCGACTAGAAATAACCGTAAGTTCTATGGCAACATTTTCTTTCTCGTACTTCTCGCTTGTGGAACACTTTTCCGGTTTTATGCTTTACGGCCAACTTTGATCTTCAAACATTTAAATGCAATGTCAATCGATATCTTCCTGATTACTCTTCTATTGTTCTCGCTCCTAAATAATGCTCCTAAACCAGATTTGGAATTTATTGTAAAATGGAATCTTGAGTTTCCGTCAGTGAAGATGTTATAAAGAAAGGTTTCAAGAAGGGTTGTCTCACGACAGCCATGGATGGCTCTGAAGATGACATCCTTTGGCAAGAGAATGAAG
>OZ038513.1:2719050-2726550 GCA_964036315.1 Acanthosepion esculentum | reverse complement strand
TTCGTAAGTGCGAAAGATATTCGAGGTACTTACAAGGAATCATTTACAACTTAAAAAAAAGAAAAATTCTGTTTTGGGCGTGTTTATCGTGGAGAGCGTGAATGCAGACCCCACTGTTAGAAGAGACTCGTTTTGATTTGAATTTTTGTAAATATGAATTCATTTTATTTTGGGGTTAGTTAACAGAAAAAAAAACCGCGTTCTTTGTAGAGGTCACTAAATTTTATAGGTATGTCTATCTATATAAAATATGTTCATTTATATACAGAGTGTCCATAAAGTCCGTGTGCAATTTAAAAAATTTATAACTTTATTTGTATTTGCGATAGAAATAATCTGTAAATAAAAAGTTTAATGAACCTAGTTTTAAGTATAGCTAAAATAACTAATGTGATTTCAGGCATTACTGTAAATCATTTGGCAAATGTTTTCCGTGAACTGCAAAATCGTATTACCCTTTGTATTGCTAATGATGGAGGACATGTAGAAACTTAAATAAATTTACAATAAAACCTTAAAAAATATAGATTTACTTCTTTCTAATCCTTTTTATAAATTATTTCTATCGCAAATGCAAATAAAGTTATCCATTTTTAAATTGCACACGAACTTTATGGACACCCTGTATATGCGTGTTATTTTAAAAACATTTATATTATTCGGATTATTGTCCTCATCTTCGTCGCCATATTTATTACAACGTTTCCGCCGTTATACGATCCGGTTTTCTTCAGGCGGTTGGAATGTTGCACAGAACCCTTTATTGCTCTCACAGAGGTAGACTGTTCTAGTTCCACGTGCCATGTTTAATGGAAGTCATTTATCAGTTATCTCCCCTCTCCAAGATCTCCACTGCCTATGGGGGTATTGAACTCTCACTCTTTGGGTCATGTCACTGGATCTAACTAACGCCTTTATCCACTGTGCCATGTGTCCTTGTCGTTTTACGTTTGTCTGTATGAAAACAAAGTCAAACTTGGATACATATAAATGATATGGCACTGTAGGTATATAAACACATTATTAGTATCAGTGCGTGGGAAGGTAATTAAATAAGTAGCTAGATTAGTACATAGGTAGCTCAGTGGGGCGTTAGTATTCTGGTATGACACTCGTTTAGCGTAAACATGTTGACAATATTAAAAGTGAAATGCGGTCAACACGATCTTCCAACCTTGTTTTTCTTTTTTTTTTTTTTGACATGGGAGGAGGTTGCCTGATTCTTGTGAGTAACCAGTAGCCTCAAATACCGAAAAAGTTTCAGGATATTCTAGATGAAAGTAATAATGAGCCCACTGCATACAATTCGGTCATCTATCGCATCTGTTTACAAGTCGCAAAGCGTTGCTTCTAACTGAAAAAAAAAATAAAAATATGATTAGACATTTTAGCGCTAAATTCTAAATAAGCCGAAGAATATCTACCTAAAAAAAATCATCACTCGATAGGTTTATCGTTTGTTTTCCTGTTTTTTACGATTTGGTTTCAGGTTACCTTTAACGTCGTAACGTCCCAGTCTGAAGGCTGGAATTTTGGGGGTTTCGTTTTTTTTTCTAAAGTCTTCGCATTCTCTTCCATTTCCATTAGCCCCTTGTGTCTTAGTGATTTTCTTGCATTTCTTGATTTTTATTGATTACCAACCCACTGAAGAAAAAAGTTAATGTAGTAAAAATTTGATTTCGTGTCTACATTTAAAAAAAAAAAATCTGATGATTTATTCAGACATTTATGTAGGTCTGAGATGGTGATTAGGATTATGGGATTCATTGTTGTTGATTGATTAGGTTTTTCCTTTTTTCATATTTTGTGGTTTAACACACACACACACACACACACACACACACACACATACACATATATATATATATTATAAATTAACTGATTTAAAATATTTTCTTCGCTACACAGTAATAACCATGTTTCAAAAACAGAAGCGAAAAACTTCAAATTTAATTATATAATTTAATCAAAAGCATTATGTTCGTTTCATCTTCAAGCGAATTGGCCTGAAGATGAAACGGAACTAATGCTTTTAATTTAATTTAACTACATATTTAATTTAATATTTCGATTTAAATTCATATTTTATATGCTTAATTTAATATATTAATTTAATTATATAATTAAATTTGAAGTGTTTAGCTACAGTTCTTAAAACATGGTTATTACTGTGTAGCGAAGAAACCATAATTTACATGAGTTAATTTATTATATTTATGCTCTGTAAATTTATATTGTGCACTGTTTTGTAAAAATAAAAAATATCAATAAGAAGAGCGGATTATATATCTTACTGTTCTTTCTTTATATATATACAAGATGAAAATATACTAAAAAAATTAGTAAATACTAACATATCCACAACAGATCCTAGCAAAAGAATTAAGTTAATTATATACTACACTAAATCTAAAATATCCAACTCAATTATTCGAAATGATTCTTCTCCCCCGGTTAGCGATTTGAAAAAAACCAACATAGTTTACAAATTCAGGTGCCCTTTGGGAGATTGTATCTCCAACGAACTAAATAATATCTATGTTGGTCACACCACAAACTCGCTTTCACGACGCTTGACACTACATTTGAATGATAACTCTAACATTTTTAGGCATTTAAAACAACATGCCTGGCCGCATACACAATTCCGGAAAATCCTCGTCGAAAACACAACTATAATTAAACATGAAAACAATAAACAAAAACTAAAAATTCTTGAAGCTATATACATAAAACAGTTGAAACCTAACCTGAACAAAATAAACTATGAAATCTCCAAAAATATCCTTAAATGCCTATAATTAGTAACAGAAGTCATTGGTTCATACCAACGGCTTTCCATACTCAATACTCATCGGATTCACTCTATCGTGGTCATGTGTGACGTCATGAGCTGTCGTGCGATTTTCGCTTTCAGCGTTTTATATGCACGTGTTTATCGTTGCTTGGAAATCATCCATGTAAACAAATAATACTATCAGAAGTTTCTTGTTCGTGTATTGCATAAATATATTGTGTAATTGTCATCTTTGATAATGGCTTATGTAAGCCGAAAGCTCAGATTGGATTAAATAAAAAAAAGTATGTATCAATATTGTGATTTTCTTTCATTATTTAATGATAATGTTATTAAGATTATCAGACTATATGAAAAAAACTTACATAAAATATATAGACAACACTTATCTATATTATTTAATGAAACATGTATTAATATATATATATATATATATATATATATATATATATATATATATATAGATATATATATATATAGATATACATTCATATATATAATTATATTATATATATATATATATATATATATATATATATATATATATATATATTATAAATTTACTAATTTAAAAATATGGTCTCATCGCTACACAGGAATTGCCATGTTTCAAAAACAAAAACAAAAAACTCTAAATGTAATTTTAGAATTAAATTCAAATTCTTAGTTCTGTTTCATTTTCAAGTGATTTTTGGTGTAACTTATTTTGAAATTTACTGAGTTTAAAAACACATACATTTTTCATATTAGTTGATAAGTTTACGGGGAAATTCAATCATTTTGACTAGGGATGGTAAGGTATTCATATATATATATATATATATATATATGAGTTGGAATCAAATATAGATCAAAATGGATCAGAACAAGGTAGAATAAGATGAACAACAAATAGGAAAAGTTTATCAATCTAACATGTTTAAAAAAAACACACACATATAATTATATATATATATATATATATATATATATATACTGGACTGTCTTGTTATATTCGACGTATGTGGGTCAAACAATTCAGTTCTTAGGAAACGACAGCCCAGACAAAAGCACATATGATTTGATTATAGAGATGAATGTTTTGTGCTAAGACAACCACACTGTTTAAAATGCCGAATACAGAGACCTGGTACACTATGTGCCACAAGAACCCCAAACAACCCTCCACAGGTTTTGAATTCATTATATATATATATATATATATATATATATATATGATAAAAAATATGTATATATTATTATATATATATATATGATAATATATATATATATATATATATATATATATAGAGAGAGAGAGAGAGAGAGAGAGAGCGAGAGAGAGAGATAATATTAGTGGTTAATATATATATATATATATATATATATATATATATATATATATATATATATATATATATACCCTAGTCTAGGATTGGTGTATACGGAATAAATTCCAATAACCAACAATTACTATTCTTTACTAGAGTGCTCAATACAGACTAGAGCATATATGATTGTTTATTTAAAAATTATAAAATAAATATTTTATAAAATCACTACAAAATAGCCATTTTGTTTCAACACCTCATCATTTGATATGACAACGATGGCTTTTTTTGTAGTGATTTTATAACATGTTTATGTTATAATTTTTAAATAAATAATTATATATATATATATATATATATATATATATATATATATATATATATATATATATATATATATATATAAATTTCCTAGTGGATAGAATCCAGGTAGAACTCAATGTCCAGGACAGAGCAAGAATATAATATAAAAGGCTCAAACACTAATATTCCATGGTTATAATTTATTATATTGGAATCGTAAATACGATTCAATTCATCAGAACTACAAATTCAAAAAGAAATCAGAAAAAATAACTCCGGGAATAAAAAATAGAATTTAGTGAGTGTATGTATGAGAGTGGGGGACAAATGTGAGGGGTGACAGAAAGCTCTAGAAAGGGGTAACAGACGAGAGAAGAACAGGAAGGATTAAAAGTGAACGTGGGGATTAAAATTTAACAGAGAAGACGTATATATATATATATATATATATATATATATATATATATATATATATATATATATATATATATATATATATATATATATGATAAAATATACTTTATATTTATAGAATACCTTATAGAATTTATATCACGGATAGAGCGTATGTAAATTTGAATGTTGACATTGAAGTCAACAGCCAGAGGAGAAAGTGTGTCACATCTATCTATCTATCTATCTATCTATCTATCTATCTATCTATCTATCTATCTGTCTATCTATCTGACATAACGATATATAATTTTATATTTCAAGAATAATTATTCAGAAAAAGTTTATCCTTTGTTTCCTGTTTAGCATTGGGTTTCCGGTCTTCCAGCTAAAGACCTAACGTCCCAGGCTGAACTCCGAAATTTTGTGTTTTATAATGAATCGCGTCTCAAGATATATATATATATATATATATATATATATATATATATATATATATATATATATATGTGTGTGTGTGTGTGTGTGTGTGTGTGTGTGTGTGTGTGTGTGTGTGTGTGTGTGTGTGTCCTAGGCGTATGGTATATATATATATATTTTTTAAGCTTTTCACCCCAAGCAAGGCTGGAAGCCACTAGCACGCAAGGGGTTACAGAAGGTTTGGAGGAAGAGCAGATAGGAGTGGCAAAGGAGAGGATGTGGAGAAAGAGAAAGACAGTGGATCAATCAAGGCAAGGGGGTTACAGAAGATTTGAAGCGAGAGCAGATAGGAATGAAAGAGGAAAGGATGTGGAGAAGGGAAGTGGATATATCAAGGCAACTGGAGATATCGATTGACGTTACACTTAAATAGTTGGAGATTATATTTGTCAGTGAAACAGGAATAAGGAAGGGAGTTCCACAGGCGAGATGTGCGAGACATGAAGCTATTGGAGTAGAAGAGACGTCTACATCTAACAGTTTCAACGGTGAAGGGGTGGGAACGGGATGCCAGCCTCGTAGGACGCTTAAATTCATGAGGCCTCGGAACCAGCGAAAGCAGCTCATCAGAGCAATTACCGTGAAAGTATTATCTTATTTCCTCACACAGATGATTTTAGTTTAACACCTTCTCCGTTTTAGCCTTCTATCTTTTCTTGTCCCTTAGCTGCGAACAATGTCCCCAGTTTATTTTTTCTTAAATTGTGTGTCATGGTTGATAAATTAGGTTTTGTATACTTGTACCCCATAATACAAAAGCTTTTTAATATATATATATAGGGCCCTTCGTCGGCGTAGGCATGTATAAACGT
Source organism: Acanthosepion esculentum (assembly GCA_964036315.1). Taxonomy (NCBI): domain Eukaryota; kingdom Metazoa; phylum Mollusca; class Cephalopoda; order Sepiida; family Sepiidae; genus Acanthosepion; species Acanthosepion esculentum. Next base: position 2,720,455 of record OZ038513.1, on the reverse strand, counting down.
TTTTACCAAACACACAAGAAGAAACAAGTTCAAAAGAAGGTTTAAAAACCAGCTAGAGAAGTGTTTATACATCGATCTTGACTCTTTTTATGCACCCCACCCCGAGCATGAAACGAGTCCAGTTGTCAATTCATACGTCTGGTAGCGATGTTAGTCACCGTTCGGGTACTTCAAGCTGCCTCTGTTCATAGTCGATCTTGATTCTTTTTATGCCATTCTCAGCTTGAAACGAGTCCAATTGTCAATTCATACGTCTGGTTACGGTGTTAGCCACCGTTCGGGTACTTCAAGCTTCCTCTGTTCATAGTCGATCTTGATTCTTTTTATGCCCTTCTGAGCTTGAAACGAGTCCAGTTGTCAATTCATACGTCTGGTAGCGATGTTAGTCACCGTTCGGGTACTTCAAGCTGCCTCTGTTCATAGTCGATCTTGATTCTTTTTATGCCATTCTCAGCTTGAAACGAGTCCAATTGTCAATTCATACGTCTGGTTACGGTGTTAGCCACCGTTCGGGTACTTCAAGCTGCCTCTGTTCATAGTCGATCTTGATTCTTTTTATGCCCTTCTGAGCTTGAAACGAGTCCAGTTGTCAATTCATACGTCTGGTAGCGATGTTAGTCACCGTTCGGGTACTTCAAGCTGCCTCTGTTCATAGTCGATCTTGATTCTTTTTATGCCATTCTCAGCTTGAAACGAGTCCAATTGTCAATTCATACGTCTGGTAGCGGTGTTAGTCACCGTTCGGGTACTTCAAGCTGCCTCTGTTCATAGTCGATCTTGACTCTTTTTATGCACCCCACCCCGAGCATGAAACGAGTCCAGTTGTCAATTCATACGTCTGGTAGCGGTGTTAGTCACCGTTCGGGTACTTCAAGGTGCCTCTGTTCATAGTCGATCTTGATTCTTTTTATGCCATTCTCAGCTTGAAACGAGTCCAGTTGTCAATTCATACGTCTGGTTACGGTGTTAGCCACCGTTCGGGTACTTCAAGCTGCCTCTGTTCATAGTCGATCTTGATTCTTTTTATGCCATTCTCAGCTTGAAACGAGTCCAATTGTCAACTCATGCGTCTGGTATAGGTGTTAACGACCACTCGGGTACTTCAAGGTACCTCAGTTTTTTTGTTACTCTATTAAAATCAAATAAATAAAAAATTCGCCTGAAAATGAACCCTTTTCCCCAAAATGATTGGCGGGGAATGGGTTAAAGGAAAAGCAAAGGACTTGATATTTTGTTAAAAATTATCTTTCCATTTGTCATGCTGTAGCAACACGATCTTACCAACTTCTTCAAAAAATAAATAAATAAGTAAAATAAAGTTTTGCACTTGTAGAAGCCGATCTCCGTAAATATGTCGATTTGCATCGGTAGCAATCAGAGCAGAATGTTCTGGGCTAGCAGAAAA